>CAKMRK010000695.1:0-144166 GCA_928213465.1 Penicillium sclerotigenum | reverse complement strand
TTCAGCATAATAGGTAAGCCATAATAGCTACCTAGAGAATCTTGGGCGGATATTTAGTCCGGCAGAATATTATATAAGCATACAGTGTGGGGCCTGGGGTGTTAAAACTTATGCGTACTGACTGTACCCTATAACTTGGATACCTATCCATACGATACTATAAGGGCTTCATCGCTCTAGAAAGTAAAGTCATGCTGTATTCTAAATCATCATATAGTATCATAAACTATACTGATACAACTAGTACAATATAATATTACTGTCTAGGATCTCACAGCTGATTATTTATCTACACATTGTAATAGCAGTAGTCCATGTGATAACAACCTGCATCTCATTCATATTGCGGCGCTAAAAATATGTGACTAGTGTCAACAGCAAAGTCTAGACTCAAGCTCAGCTTTACGTACTCTATACGAAGTATGGAGTACGGGGTATACGGAGTACGGAGTAGAGTACAGTGTAGTTCTCCAAAGTACGTTTTGTATACACTAGGTGACCTTCCAACACGCATATATATACTTTTTGGTCACTACAAAATCTGCGTAGCCAATCGATCAAATGTTCAATTTATTCAGTCCTTAATGTGGCTATTAAAGACAAGCGTAGCAGACACAATACGGCCTCGATTAGGTAGACAGAGTGACACGAATAAGCTAAATCAACAAAGCCTCCGTCCCTTTCCTCAAATATACTATCTAGATGCCGTTCATAACGTCGACGAGGTTTGAAATAGTAGAAAGATATATCTTCCTGGGCATCATTGATACGTATATCCCTCGCCGCGGCCTAATAAGGAATGGATCTCTACCTAGGTAGCCTCCCTCCCAAACCTTGGGACTATTCCGAGCCCCTTTCATCTTTAGGGCTAAGGTTTTGTTTAAGCTTTCGGGTTTCATATAGACGTACAGCTTCGAATTTCGCGACGGCGTGTAAGTATACCAGTCCTTTCAAAATAATTGACTGGGGTTTTGCTCCAAAATATCCATATTCAGGCTTGTAATAGCACAGATCTTGTAGAAACGTCTAATACAAACTCAAATTTTAAATAAAGTCAAGTTGTACCAGAGGGCACTCAGAGGAAACTATCAATCCTCAGGAAAGGAAGATCGAAAGACATTTAGATGTACGACATTGTAGACCTTTTCTTTTTACATCATCTGGTTGCTGCATAGGATGAATATATGATTGATCTTCTTACCTATATCCAGCCAAAGTCAAAATCGTTCATCAAAACTTGGCTTCTTGCGATTGCGGCTAAAGCCACGGCAGTGGAGGACGAATACTATGCAATGCTGATTCGGTCGCTTTGCGATGCCCTTTAGATCCAGGCTAATTCTATAATCAAGCTTGACCCAGGGGAATATATCGATGGATATACTGGGGACGACGATGCTGATGGTATGGAAATTGATGATGATGATGACCCAGGTATGTCCGGGTAAGGCAGGGCCCTCCTTGGCTTGATCGTGTGGATTGGTGGTGATATTGGTGCCTTTATAGATGATAAGAAAACGAGGGTTATCGATCTGCATTGCCACCGGCAGCCTAGGTAGAGAAGAGGAGGAGTGTGAAGATTAGATAGCATCAGTCCAAGAATAACCTTGGAAGTGAATAAGAAATGAAAGACTGACCCTTCGTTCCTTATAATCTGGATCTATGAAGTGTACCTGCCTCGTATGTATCCCAGCACCTTCCTTGTTTACATCTTTCCCATTTATTTCCTTCCCATTTATTTCCTTCCCATTTATTTCCTTCCCACCCTCTTCTGTTCTTCTTCCTTTCCCTATCTCTCTTCCACCCTCACAAAACTCTGGACTTGACCATCTCCACAATCTTTTATCCAGCATCGGTACTCTTGAATGCACGGATATCTCTGTTTTCACGCACCCGGTTCTCGTCGGATCCGTTCCTCTTTGAGGTTCGGTTTATTTGGTATAGTTCTCTGAAGCCTGGTCTCGTGGACTTGGATTGCTAACAAATGATTCAGAAATGGCCTCGTGCGCCCACGTCCCAGATTTGTTCCGCCACCCACTGGGGGGAGACTGGCCTAAGGTCCCGCATGATCAATTAAAAAGACCCCGAGAATGCAGTATCAGTGTTGGAAACAGCCATGATTACATCACTGCGAGGCTGAGAATCCGTCCAGATTCACAGTCCCCATGGCTCGACGTCCAAATTGGCCCCATGCACATCGCCATCCCTGCCACGCGGGCAGGTATCAGATTGGTTCTAAAGGGCTCCTCGAATCAGCAGGATACCTTTATCGAAGGACACGAGAAGTCCCTAACCAAGAGACGATACGGTTATCAAACCTGCTTCTTTGAGGTGGACCCATCAATTGGCCCTATATTCGCTGGTCCGTCTTGGCTGTTTGACGACAAGCAACTCGCTATACTTCGCAAAATCCGGGCTATTGATTGGTCTCATAAGAAGGTCAATATCTGGATAGAGTTCCCAGATGAATGCTTTGAGGTATTCCGACAAATCCAGCGCCACATGAATGAGTTGGTGAAGCTTGTTCGACAGGCACTTCCCGCCAATGGAGAGGCGCTTTGGACTTGGTATGCACAGCGCAATCCTTTGCCGGATGCAGAAGAGGCACCACGGCGCCCAAAGATGCCCTGGCTTTTCGATCAAAAGGAAACCGCGGAATACCATATCTGGGAGACAGCGGGGGACTTTTTTTGGATGATATGGATTGCCGTTCGCGACTGCTGGAGGCCGCATTTGTGGAAAAGCACTTCATATGGTCCGCCTACAATGACGTCTTTTGCAAGGGCAAGAAGCACCAGGTTATCTTCGAGCAATCTGGGCCGAACGAGGCGTACTGGAAACTCCATATCTGGATGAACGCCGAACCCAAGCCAGCGCCCCCTGACGGCATTCGCGCGAGCTATGAAGTCGATTTGGCCGATCTGGGTAATCCAAAATACCCAGGGGTGTACAAGGGCGATGGAATTTGCATCCTCTCAACCCATGCGGATTTTGCCATCCTCACTCGTGCGCCCTTCGAAGCCGAGTTGGACGGGCAGACTCGAAAGCTGATGGCCACCGTGAAGCTCAGTCTGAAGCCTACCCAACTGCAGATCGACGCCCTCGATATGGCCTCAAGAGTGGTAGCCTTCGGTGACGATCCTGAGCACCAGGACGAAAAGGGCTACTCACTCCGACGGACCATTTTGGCACATGGAACCGAGTTGGCCACAGACGGCCGTTTGGCCTTCTGGTTAAATGCCCAGAAGATTTCGACCGTGCCCGATGAGGAGAAACAAAGGCGGGTCGACTATATCTGGGAACAGTTCCCATTGGATGAGTCGCAAACACGGCCGTGCAGAGGTCAGTGTTCGATGTCTTTGCGGGGATTCACTTGGTCAAAGGCCCACCTGGCAACGGCAAGACCCGAACCACCGTGGTCATCCTCTTGATGCTAGCCAGCCTGAATCTTCCGGTCCTTATCTGTGCGGGCTCAAATCAAGCCGTCGATACCCTCTTAATCGCCTACCAAGACGCCCTTCGCAGAGATGAAAGACTTCGGCAATGGTGTGGGAGCTACTGCCGGTTCCGGACCCCGTACTATCAGATGGCATCTCTGCGCCGGGCAAGCCAGCGCCGACCCATCGACACGAGAACTATTAAGCCATCCTTGTCTGAACAGGCTCTCGAAGCTTGCCAGATCGAATCTTTGGTGGTCCAGGAAGCCAAAGATCACTGCGAACGGTATCGGCAAGCCCAAGAATTTCTGGATGCTCTGGACAGGGATCGGGCGCAGGGGTTGACCAAAGAGGAGGCTCTCCATTTTCAGCGCAGCTACGAGCATGTGCTCTATAGGGTTCTGAAAAGGATGAAGGTTGTCACCGTCACGCTAAACGCGTCTGGGGACCTTAATCTACAAGGCATTTTCCACCCATACGCCATGCTGTGTGACGAGGCCGGTCAATCCTTGGAGAGCGATACCATGATCGCGTTGACAGGCTATCTCTCCTTGCGGTCGATCACCTTAATCGGTGATCCTGATCAGCTCCCCCCGACGGTGGTCTCATCGGATGAGAACGAGGGCGGCAACTTTTACGCCCGATCCCTGATGTCCAGATTGGTTAGCTGCTACCCCCTCACGTTGCTGAACGTCAACTACCGATGCCACCCCGAAATTCTCGATTGGCCCGCGAAGGCGATCTACAAGGACACGATCACTGCTAGTGACGAGAACTCCAAGGCCGAACGTGTGGGTAATGTATGGGAAGCATTCACCCATTCCCTCCACCATTTCCGGGTCAGGAGGCTTGTTGGGAAGCGGCGTCTTTTCATTGATGCCGACGGCGTCGCGGAACAGCCAGAAGGATCCACGTCCTGGCGCAACGATGCCCATATCAATGTTGTGATGACATTGCTCAAGGCACTGTATGCGAAGACATGCCCGGCCTGTCGCATCAGTCCCGCCGACGTGATGTTGATCTGCCCCTACAAGGAGCAGGTGAAAGGAGTCATTAAGCGCTTCGCCAACGAGGGGGTGGAATACGGTCGTTGTGTGACGGTGGACGGCTCTCAAGGCCAAGAGTCGAATGTGGTGATTTTTATGTTCACCAAACCGCGCACTGCGGAGCTCACTGGACTGGGCTTCTTGTCTAGTTACCGGCGGTTGAACGTGGCCATGACGCGCGCTAAGAAGCTGATGATCGCGGTCGCAACATGGGCATCTGGAACGAGAGGTTTGTCGCGATTGCAAAGTCGCGCAATACCATATTCTTGGCCGGCCTTCTCCAGCATGCGGTCGATAAGCGCGACATTTTGAGGTGGGATGGCCCGTCAACCGTCCACAGGCCCTTCGAATCTGCCGCCCACCCCCTCAACCCAGCGCCGCGACTCGCCCAGCCCGCCCCCAGGCAGCCTCCCCGGCGCGGCCAAGCTGGTCCTGCTTCCAGACAGCCTCTGTAGCGCCCACAAAGTAGCCCTGCTTCCCGTCTCGCTTCACGGCCCCCCACAGCCGCCCCGGGCCCCCGCACAACTTCATCCCCCCAGAAGAAAGCCCCGGTAGCCCGCGAAACGCCCTCCCCGCGCAAGAGGGTGAGGCCAACTGCGAATGATGACCTGGCTGAGGTCACTTCAAAGCTTAAGGACGTATCTATGTCCGATGCTGAGCAGGAGGCCAGGAAGAGGGATCGGGATCGACGGCGCGCGGAGGCCCAAGCGGCTTTGGCAGCGATCGCGGCAGAGGAGGAGGAAGAGGCAGAAGAGAGATAGTCTCCCCAATAGGGCTTTCTAGGTTTTAACATGAATTGAAGCATTGGGTGTCAGTTTCTGTCCTCGTTATTGTTTGTAGAGAGAAACCCTATTTTATCTACTTCGACCCAGATGAAACACCGAACCCGCGGTTCATACCTGAAGCAAACAAGGTACAGTTTTTGTCTTTGCTTTTGGGGTCTCGTGTTGCAATGTTAGTGACATATTGGGTGTGCCAATTGCCATTGATGAAAAGGGAAAGAATGCAGTTTCCCTTCTTAATTAAGCTAAGTACGGCCTATTGTGACGTATTTTTACTTCCAACCTTGGAACAGGAGTAGCTGACCTAGGGTGTCGGTTGCCGCCCGTTCTCCTTTGGAGTTCGGTTTTCTTCCCTGTCGCCCGTTCTTACTTGGGTGTTAGAAGTCGAAAAGTAAGTAAAACCCCGATGTGGCTAGTGCTATGTTAGAATTTGGGTGTTTGAATCCCTCAGTGATAAGATCCTAACTTCACCATGGGCGTACCTTTCGACATCACTTTACAATGGCAGACTCAACACAGCAACAGCCCCTCGTCAAAGGAGGACATATGCGATCCCCAAGTGACCTGCCTGTAACATACACCTCTTCAACGGTGCCTTGTGTTTACGAGGACACCATCATCCTTGCCGCAACGCACCCTTCTATCAAAAGTGCCCACCCATCGCGAGACGGGTGGTTTATCTCCGACTTCTACGCCTTCAACTATCTCCTCAAAGGTCAAGGTCAGAAGCAGACGTGGCTGACAGCCGCTGATCCAAAAAAGCTTATCCAGAAATATGGGCCATATCTACATGGCAATCCTTACGAGGAGCGCAAAACTTGCCTTGATCGTGATATGCTGGATCAAGATCAACTGACCCCTGTGACTGTCATTCGGTCGAATGAAATGATTGACCGTTTCCTTCTGGAGGCAAGGCTAGCCTCCGAGTTAGCTAAACGAACCGGCGCCCCACTCCTCCTCCTTGTGTTTTGTCACGGACTCTCCAATTACCACCTCTGTTTGAACGATGACGATCAATCAAAGGGACTGAGTATCCTCGCCCTAAAAGCCGTCCTCGAACCCGGTGCCCGTATTACCCTGGTTACTACCGCTTGTTACTCGGGAGGATGGACTACGACTCCGGAATTAAACATTACTAGCATGGCAGCAGCTGGTGGGCGCCAGATTGATCCGCAAGAAGAGCTTCCAAACGCACTTTCTAATGCGTGGGGTGCTTCACTAAGTGTCGGTCGGACTTGTGGGTCAATTTTTGCGAGCACCCTGGTCCAGACCCTTTCGAGTGCTACGAGTCCTCTGTTAGATGCTCGAGAATCTAGCAATGCTAGTGACCCGCTGAGTTTACAACCCGAGGAGCCGAATGATCAGCAAACCCTAAGCTATAACTCATTCTGCCAATCTATCCTGGATACATGCCAAAATAGCGTGACCCGGCTAGGCGACATGCAGTGTTTCACATTTAGTGCCCAGGATGATAGATGGGAATACTCATGGACAGGCCGAACCGGCATCCCGCTAGCCCACTTTGAGCGTCGGTGGAAACAAATGAAGTCCTATCCGTACACTGGGCCGGAAGATATACGCCTACTTCGAAACCAAGCTCCCGGAAATGCCACATTCACGGTCAGCGACCCAAACAAAACCGGCGGAGTCCGCACGGCTACGGACGGCGAGATCATCGAGAACATGACCGCTCTCATTGCGCAACACAGAATCAAGGAGATGGCGATGATATTCCATGCCACTTGTCCAGGGGATTGGACTCAGGGCCGAGAGGTGGCTTGGGGAGGTACTCTGTTCGGATTCTACCAGTTGGGCATATTCCCCGAGTCCGAGGCTGAGATCTACTCCACGATTCATTTCAGGTGGGAGATGGCACTCCTCGCCGATTTTGTTGTTGCGATGTTTGAGCTTCCGATGCCCAGAAACGAGATGTGCATCATGTGGGATTGGTACCCCTGGATGGTTGAATTACGGGCGAAGACCTCGATGTCAGACTCCGAGTTCAATCAACGATGGCGGGCAGTAGCCTTGCCATTAAACCACTGTTTCCAATTCCCCCCCCTCCCCGATCAGGGCCCGCTTTTCATGCGCCCTTTCAAGTATTTGGTGGCAGCGTTGCTGGAGGCCAATAAGCCCCAGCATGAGATCAGTGATATCTCCAATGCCATCCAAGAGTTCATGCAAAATGCCGAGGCCTTCCACCGGCAGCGCGTTTTTGCCAGCCCAGAGGTTGGACGTAGAGGGCGTGAATGGTTGAGGTCGGTTGGTCGCCGAGTCCGCAAATCGCTTTCCCCCCGGAAAAGTCAAAGGTCCAGCACCACAGAAGCTGCCTCATGCTGAAGACAGAATATTTGCTTTTCTTGTGTACTATTGTGTTTTCTTTTTTTTTTGGGTTGGGGGGGGGATGTCGCTCTTCGGAGAATATTCTTATATAGCTAATCTCATTCCTTTGCTTGATTCTGGTATACTATGATAATCTGATGATAATCCGACAAGCTGCACGCCGGAGGATAGATTCACTTGTATGAGATAGAGATATCCAACCGTAAGAACCAGCCGCGGAGTAGAACATCTGTCGATGTCGAAGTATGCTATATATCGGGTACTTCCAAGGTACCTTTAAATCACCTCTCTCCCTTGATCGCGGCTGTGCCGGGAGCTTGACATTTTTTTTTTTTACTTTCTTCTTCTTTTATATGTACATCTTGTCTATGCGGACTAATAACTTTTACTAATCCTATCGTGAATCTCTACATTCTAGGGTCGGTAAGTGTAGCAATTTGAGAATAGGGGTCGCTCTTAGCTCTATTATATTCTATGCTATAGCCTTAATATTCATTCTTATCGGCTTATATGGGAATACCGGCCTTATCTTAACTGTTACAATTTCTAGATTGGTCGGTAGAATTACAACCATCACTCGAAGTTCCCCTGACTCCCAGAGGAAACGTGTGAAGTTCACGCGAACAAAATCAATAGATAATGTATAATAGACGCCTTAGTCATGCGGCATAACTCTATATAATAACTAGGCGTATTTTTTGAAAAAAATTCAAATATATGACGAAATATCACGTTACCCCTTGAGAGGTTTTAAATATGAATAGTGTCTATCCTCCTATAGGTGTATATCTTATCCCTATTTGGTAAGAGTACTAGTAGAGTCTTATACTTATCCTATCTACCACCTACTCGCTAGGCTATTTCTAGTAAGACGAATATATAGCTTACTCCGTAATCTAATAGTATACGGGCTATAACTAGCTTTCCTTAGGCGGCCAGTTAGGATAAGCAGCTATCGAAGTAGGTGAGGCCCTCCCCTAGGGCGTTTAGCCTTAGGGTAGCCACTTACTCCCCTTCTTCTAGTATTTCTTCTACTTTCTTAGGGCGGCGGGGCCTAAGTAAATAGAGAGTAAGTATCTAATAAAGTCACTCTCTATAAGTAACGAAGAACCCCCCCCCTATAATAGAGAACCCACTAAACGAAGCCTTATCCTACTAGTAAGCTATAGATAGCCGAATCGGGAAGTATCATAGCCTTATAAGAGACACCGAGGGCGGTATCTTATAGTAAGTGGGGAGGGATATTATCCTAAAGGGTTTATAGGGTTTATATTACTTAGTAGCCTAAGGCACGCCTAGGGAGTGGGATGCCTAAGGCCATAGGGGGGGATATAGGGAGTAAACCCTAGGCCCTAGTAAGAAGGGCTTTCTATTGGCCAGGAAGCGAGGGCTTCCTAGGATTATGTAATTAGATTCATCTATATAGCCGGCGAGCAGTAAGCCAATAGAAAACCATGCGATCCTTATAGTATCACACAACTATCATTCCGAGGGGTTTACATAGGCTTGCTTCTCTAGAACCCAATTGGACCTGGACCCAACCCAACCCAACCCAACTTTGGGTTGGGTTTTGGGGCCAAACCTTGGACCTAAGCTAGGTTCTACGGAACCTATGAAAAACCTATAAAACCCTATAAAACCCCGTAATATAACCTAAAGAGCTATTAAGAACTTAAAAATAGGAGAACTATAATATCCTAGTGAAATATATATTACTAAAATATATCTCTATAACTTTATAAGTATTTTTTTAGCTTATACTACTATAAATACTATTAACCATAATATATTTTATATTAAACCTATCATAAGTATTTCAACCTACCTTATTAAATTAATATATAATGTCTTTTTAAAGAAATTCGATTAGTATTATAGCCGAAATACTATATCTTAATATTATAAACTAACATAACTATAGAATACTATATTTTATTAGGATAGGTAAGTAGCTTTATATAGCTTGGCCTATCTCTATTAGGAAAATTATATAGCCGCGGGTTTTTACGGGAACCCGCGTGGGTTACCTATATAGGTTTCGGGTTAGGTTATAGGTTGGTCGAGTCTACCTATCGGGGTTACGGGTTCGGGTTACGGGTTAGAACCTCTTACCCATTCTCGGGTTTTGGCAGACTAATCAATATGGTCATATCAAGATACAGATTTATCTCGTGTTCTTGCTAGTCTAGAAATAATCGAGTCCCCACCGCCGCAGGCGACGGCAGCGTAGAGGAAACTGTTCTATATATGCAGATTATCCCTTACTATGTGTCCCCTTCTTCATATAGAGTGCTGGGCAAATCATTGGAGAATCTCAGGTTCTTGCGAATCCTTAGGTAAGAAGTTCACGTGTGATGTTAAGCCAAGAGCTCATCGTCACCGCGGTAGTGCACGACGAAGAGGGATGTTGATCCTAGTAGTGAGATTATTGTACCATTTCTGGCTAAGGGAAGCTATGAGTTGAGGGTTAGGGTTAGATATTAGGTGGGACTTGGCGGTTCTTATTTTGTGCTTTAACTTTGTATTGTCCATTCCGGGTCTCTTCAATACTAATTATCCTGTAATATTCCCATAGTCAATTCTATCCTATCACAATTGAATGTAAAAGAATGTAAAATGTAAAAGTTCCCATCGCCTCCTACCAGGCTGACCCGATCGGGTAATCAGGACACCCGCGTCTAGACCAAAGCTGGCGGACCCTTGTACCTTTTCGCTGCAGACCCCATACAAAAGATACTTGAGGTATATTGAGCCGGTTGATCGGTCTTGGCACGGGTAATCAAGCTCTCTGGGAGATAATCAACGGTCCTTGTTGATTGGCTTCAAGACTGGAGCCGGGGGAATGAAGTAGTATATCATTACTCTTTCCAGGGGTATAAAGAAATAGGAATGATGGATGTATATATAGTCTTGCAACCCCTTAATATCTAAACTGTACTATGTCTTCAATATCACCTCTGTTTATAGAAGCCTCACATCCCCCGGAGTCCAAAATGGCCCGCACCGTCCTGATCACCGGCTGTTCCGACGGCGGCCTCGGAGCCTCTCTCGCCCTCGCCTTCCACGCCGCCGTTCTAAAGGTCTATGCCACGGCCCGGAACCCTTCGAAACTAGACCAGGTTGTATCTGCCGGCATCGAAACACTAACGCTGGATGTACTGTCCAGCGAGTCGATCAAGAATGCCGTGGCCAAGCTGCCCAATCTCGACATCTTGGTCAACAATGCCGGCGCCGAGTATCTCATGCCTGTAGCCGATGTGGACATCGCCGACGCTAAACGCCTATTTGATTTGAATGTCTGGAGCTATATCGAGGTCATGCAGGCGTTCTTGCCTCTGCTGCTAAAGAGTCCCCATGGCGGTTTGATCGTCAACCAGTCCTCAGTGGGCTCTGTCGCCGTACTGCCATTCCAGGGCGTGTACACAGCATCCAAAGCCGCTATTGCCATGTTATCGGACACTCTGCAACACGAGCTGGGTATATTGGGGATCACTGTTGTCGACTTGAAGACTGGGTTGGTGCGCTCGAACCTGATCAAGAATCAAAAGGAGGCAAAGCCGCCGACTCTTCCAGAGAACTGGATTTATTACCCAGCGCGTGAGGTAGTGGAGAAGGCGTTGAGCCAGGATGCCTTTGCTGAAGTGGGCATGCCGACTTTGCAGTGGGCAACGGCCGTGGTGGGTGATTTGCTGAAGAAGAAACCACACCCCGTTATCTGGAGGGGAGAGCAGGCTTGGATTGTGAGGCTGATTAGTGTTCTGCCATTTGGGATGTTTGATGGGATGTTGAAGAAGTTGACAGGGTTGGATGTTGTGGAGCAGATCATGAAGGTTGGAGCATGAGGATTCTCAAGATATTCACCCAAAGGGATTGGCTGGTCCATTCTGAGCTGCTATCGTTGATGCTCATGTCTGGGGTACCCAAGCACATATCCCATTCTATGGAACAACTGCCGTCTTCCTAGTTTTACAATGTACACTAGCTCCACCCTGCAAGAGGGCCTGCAGGCCCTCCTCGAACCCAGTTTCAACCGCAATATGCAGCGGCGTGCGCCCGCTATTATCATAAGCATCAATGAGCCCCTGGTCGCCCACACAATAATCTAACAGAATCTTCAATATCGCCTCGCGGCGATGAGTAACTGCGAAATGTAGTACCGACCGGCCCTGGCGGTCGACCTTGTCTATACGAGCCCTACGCATAAGCAGTAACGTGACGACATCTTCGTGGCCGCTGATAGTTGCGTGGATTAATGGCGTTAGCCCATGGCAGTCAATATCATCGCAGTCGATATCCTGCTCGAGTAGCACGCGCATGATCCCGTGGTGCCCCTTCTGCGCGGCTATATGAAGCGCGGAAAAACAGCCTGAGTCTGCGTCATCGCCTTTTGTTGTGCCGGCAAGAACTGTGCTGGCGCTACCAGCACTGGCGGGCATTGATTTATCTGTTAGCATTTTCGGTGGGGAGCTTGTGTCGCAAGTGTCTGGTGTAGTTTGCTGAGTGCTTCCGTCTGCGCTTGCCAGAGGGCCTAAATGCCTGGGGTTGGAGACTCGATCGCTTCTGGAGAAGATATGCTCAGCAGAATTGGGGTTAGATATGCCCGGTGACGGGCCTGCGAGGAGACTTGACAAGGTAGAGTCCCTGAACTCGTCCATGTTTATGAAATTTTGGATGCCGATCAGTCCATTGGCGCCGCCTTGTAGGCAGTTAACGCCAACCCCGGGCGGAGATTTAATAGAACTTGGGTGTATCGGACTGGTTCTAGTCAAGTGCCTGAAAATACCAGATGGATCGTCGGTCGCCGATATGGGCGGTTCTAAGGTCTGCTGGGGTGGTTGATCTGCCTTGGCCTTCTGCTGGCTCCGCCGTTCTAGCAAATTGATCAGTACATGTACACAAGTCTCCGATGAGGTGGAAGATAGACTGTTTGGCCACTTACGACGAAACCTGCGCTGAGCCAAGCGATTCTGCGCACGACGACGCTCGAGGTAATTATTGGACTTTTTTTTCGCCTCCATTGTCTAGTTTTCATGTGCTCGGGAAGTCAATGGGTTTTACGTTTCACCCAAATGTTATTTGTCGCAAAGGTGTACAGAATACCAGCTTTTGAAGTGAACAAAAAGAGCAAAGGACAGCACGAGGTCAAGGTGCGTTGCCATCATGTACACTAGCAGACTTAGTGCTTACCTCATACTATGCCTAGCCCTGAAGGGAATTGGATTATCTCGAGACTGGATAACATATTCCACCAAGCAAGCCTCGGAGGCCATTCGATAAACTATATTAATTATAAATTACGATAAATGACATCTATGTCAGCCTGTAGTCTATAAAAACTATTACCCCTTATGGAACATACAGCTTCTTGACAGCTTATGCTAAACCCTAGTGAACAAACAGGGTCATATCTTCCCGACTACATGTCTGACTCCGGAGCTTGCTTTTCCCTTTAGCTGTGTGGAGTGGATCGCCTAATTTACATTGAATTGAAGTGAAAAAAAAAACATCAACATTTGGTTCATTAAAGGTTCAAGTATTTTGTTAACCATACAAAGCCCGTTAAACAATCATTGATCTTTCGCTATTAGACATTTGAACAACTGAAATAAGAACACCATTCAGCCAGGAAAAGCGAAAGACCTCAAAGCTCAACTGGGCTACAGAAAGGATGAAAACAGCATTGAAGTAGATACCGTAGATACCATAGACGGTTAGACCTGGCTGAGGCCAGTAGAAAAAGAGACCCGCTGAAACTCAGACTCTGGAACTTGCATGCCGTTAACTAGCGGCGAAATCGGTTAGAGGGGAAGGAACCAGCGGTTTTCGATTTGGGCTGAGGAATCGTCGCGGGGTCAGGCATCGAGAATAGTCCCGGGGCTTGCAGGGAAGCTGGGCCACTGGATTGACCCATGTAGCTTGAAGGATGATTTGCAACCTCGACTGAGGGCCAATTTTCAATGTTAGCATGCTGGGTAGAAGCAGTACGAATGTGGGCTGCTGAAACATCACGTAAGGTGGTCGGCTCGTAGGGACTGGGAGCCGGACCAATCACACGGGGCTTGAATGGCGCGGGGCCGATCATACGAGTGCCGGTTGACTTAAAATCCTG
This sequence comes from Penicillium sclerotigenum, assembly GCA_928213465.1. NCBI lineage: Eukaryota > Fungi > Ascomycota > Eurotiomycetes > Eurotiales > Aspergillaceae > Penicillium > Penicillium sclerotigenum. Next base: position 130,452 of record CAKMRK010000695.1, on the reverse strand, counting down.
TTGCTTGGGAATGTTCGGATGGTTTGCGCTCAACCCGCGAGGCAGGGTCTGCGATTGCACCACATTAGGTTCAATAACGCTAGCGTTGGAAGTGACAGGGCCAATGGGTCCTGCAAAGATCGAATCGTTAAGAGTCTGTCGACATTTTGTTGCCTTCTTTGGACGTGACGCCAAAGCAGGAGTAACCTGAACAGACGCATCGGAGGTAGTGGTCTTCTGAATACTTATCGGCTGAGGTTTTGGAATAGGAACCACCCGTTGCGGCTGAAGGGGTGCAGCGAGTTTGTCCGAGACCTGAAGGGATTCGAACTGCGAAATGATGTCGGAACTCTCACTCCTGGTTGGGGAGAGGCCGGGCACACATACCTTGTGCATGCGTTTATCAGCAGACGGGGGTGAATTTGAACTAGATGAAGGTGGAGGCGGCGATCGATGGCCCTCAAAGGGGGTAAAATCGCGCCGGGCAGCCGACGGAACTTCAACAGGGTTAGTTCCTTGCCGCGAGGTTGAAAGATAATCAACAAGTGTAACCAGGTTATGCAACCGGTCTTCAATCTCCGAGGAGGCTGCTGGTGCTGCAGGCGGTGGTGCAGATGCTGTAGAGACTAATTGGAGCAATTTAGATTCAAGTATGCGTTCAATATCTCGGGTGGTAGCCAAATCTTCGGGCGTACGGATGTGCCTGCGGATGTCTCGAAGCTCTTCAATGATCTGCGGACCATAGATACTGAAGTCGTTAGCTTCTTGACTCTGGTTATTGCGGTGAAATTGGGCTGCTGGGATCTCGTTGCTAGTTGTTTTGGGGGCAATGACTTCGTCAATGCTCTCGACTGGCACCGACCCCCCAGTCCTCTCGCCAAATTTGAGACCTGCCAATTCTGCAATACCTGGACTCTGAATGGCCACTGTCTTCAAATGGTGAGGGGTTGTCATTGCTGCAATAACCGGAGAATCATCCTCGCTGAGAAGATCTCGAGGCGGAGCTTTCTGCTCGGTTTTCCCCTTCTGGCTATCCGGAGGAACATTCTGCTTACTGTCTTTGACTTGAGTGACCTTGACGACGGAGGTCTTCTTAGCCTTGGCGAGAGGCAGAGAGCTTTCGGGTGAGACTCCTGGCGTGCTTGGAGGAACCGTGCCCTTCTTTCGTGGCTCTTCGCCGGGCGAAATCTTCCATTGAATTTCATTCGGGGCGATTGCGATCACTGCTGGATAAGGAGCCTGGGAACCGGTCACCATGTCTTTCGCCCTTTTGCACTTCGCGTTATGTTGAACAGAAACAGAATGCGATGCTTTTTGTGTGGGAGATTCCACTGGAGGGTTTTCATTATAATGCTGAGAGGATTTAGGCGTATCAGACTGGGCCTTGTGGAGTTTGAAGGCTGCGGTCTTATCGAGAGGAACAACACGAGCAGATAGTGGTGTTTCCACTAAATAGGGGCTAATGTTTGGCTGAGAAATTTTGGTCGCAGTAGCTTGGCCCTTAGATTGTTGGGATGATGTGGTTTTTTCAATGGGAACAGCACAAGATGGAGTTACCAGTGTTGCCACAGGCAAAGATGCATTCTTCAAAGGCGGAAGAATGCTTGCCACCTTCTTCTTGGGAGTACCACTTGGATGCATTCCAACCTTCGGCTCGTTGGGTGGAATTGGCTCCTGTGTAGATGCAGTCTGTATCGGAGCCGAGATAATCGTGTCGATAGACTTGTTAAACGTTTCGGTTGCCCGGCGAGACTGAAATAGTGACATAAATTCCCCAGGTTCGGAGATTTTAGTTGCAAAGTTGACACTGGTCAAGAGGTCAGCATAGAAATTTCACCTAAAGAAGTCTGACCACTTACGCTGGAGGCGACCGCTTAGGTCTGCTAGGGGCGGACGGGACTAAGGGCGTTGTCAGCTGTGCTCTATTTCTGTCCTGGTCAACAACCGTACTTTGAACCTGCTCTTGGGCGTTGTTTCCCTTGCCCTTGCCCTTGGTTCGCCCACGTCCCCTTCCTCGGTCGCGCATATCGTTGTTGTCGTCCTTGTTGTTGCAGTTTAAAGCAGGGTCCAAATGAGAACCAGCCGACATTGTATTCGAGCGAGCGTGTGGTCCCGGGCGTCCCGAGTGACTCACATTGCCACGGGAGGTGGCTCTGTGATTGCTCTTTCGTCAGTTGAGGTGCCTTGAATTTCGGAGTAAATCAACTTCTTACCTTGCAAAAGCAGGAGGAAGATCAGCAAGTCCCTTGGGGGGAGGGGGAACAAAACCACCTCGCCCTCTCTTTCCTATAATCCCACCGCCACGACCTACAGATGGAGCTGGGTAAGGATGATTGGCATAGGTTTGCGGCTGGCTGCCATTGGGATGCAACATGGCGTGCAAATTAGCTCGGTGCGACTGACCAGAAGCTATGTCATCGAGTTCTTCCATTCCATGAGTATCTCCAATCTGAGTATGCAAATCTGCAACAGAGATTAGTACAAATTCATGGAGGCACGGGAGCGTTTCCTCTTCAGCACTTACTTGCCCATTTGCTCAATTGAGCTTCATCTCTCTGATCAACAAGCCGCTTGGATTCAATGTCGGCGAGCTGTGTGCGAGCCTTATTCTTGATATCGGCGGTGGAAATTATTTCACGACGAGCGGTTCCTAGGTCCGCCTGTTGATTCTGTTAGTTAGAAATGCCAGAGAAGAAGTGACAGACTAGATATCACCATTTGAAGAATTTGCATCTTGCGGAGCTGCTCCGCGGATTCACTCATCTTGCCGGTGCGCTTCCCACGGCGGGTGAAGCGCCACGAACGGTATGGTAATATGGCCAGCTCGGGGTTGTGGTTTGGTTGGCCAAAGCACAAAGGGTGAGGGAGGAGTGAGGGGAGGGAGATGGGAGGTTAGAACGTGGGAGATGATGTCTCCCAGAGAGTGTGTATTTGCAGGTCACAGTGACCTCAGAAGCAATAGCCCTTCAAAGGAAGGACAGACGACAGGTGGGATACTCCAAGGACTTGGAACTCTGTAGAGCGAAAGAGACAGAGATATAGACCAAGCAGAGTTTTCACCCGAAAAAAGAACTGTGAGAACCACCGTGAGGTTCAAAATGAGAGAAGACAAAGGGTGAGGGAAGAGAGTGTGGTTGTAGAAGGAAGAATGAAAGAAGATAGGGAGAAGAGTAAATAAAGCGATGAACGATCAGGATCAGTTGGAATCAAACACTAGGTGTGAATGTGCAAACAATTTCCCCTGTTTGGTAGGAACAAGGCTGCATAGTCCGTTGCACCTTCCGTCGAGGTCTTTTGGCCCAAGGAGGGTGCTCCTCGGCGTACTTATATGTATATACTAATCTACATACGCACACAGTAACTACTAAGGTATCTACTACCTATCCTGAGACGCCATAAGTCACCCCTACAGAGACAACGGCACATAGTGATTTGTGAACGATGGTATTGTAGCGTATCATACACAACAAATATTTATTCAAAGTAGATACTTATGTACATAGCAACATGGCCGCGGTGGACTTCTCGGGTACACTGAGAGTTAAGCCGCCGCCATCTGTGAAGAGTCTAGGAAAATCCCTCTAGGGTGCACTGCAACTATGAGCCTCGCCGTCGTCTACAAAGACAAACTCCAATGTTAGTATATATGCTGAGGGTATGACCAAATAGCCATTCAATTGGGGCCAATGGCAACCATTTCCCCGGACGGACTTACTTCGAAGGATCTTGACGACCGCCTGCACTAGACTGACACCCATCACAAGCACCCCAAAGCAAATGCATAGATACGCCGGGATCTTCTCCCGCTGCGTAGCACTGCTAAGTTTGATGTAACAGAGAGGAGGGAATACATAGGCTAGAGCAGCAGCACTAGTCGCGCCAATGAGCTCAAACACACTTCCCAGATCACAGGTTATCAAGGACAACACCATTGAAGTCACCACCAGGGCCGTTGTGAAGATAAAATGCCGAACGGTGTTGTGTGGTTCATCGGGGAAGTAGTAGGTTATCATGACGGAACGGCAGACGAATGCCTCAAGCGGCAGTGTGGTCAACATGTTCAGGCCAAAGCAACTAGTCAAAGTCAGTCAAGAAACTCCGTATCAAGGTTAATGGGAAAATTGTACAATCGTGCGATGTTGACAACAATATTGTCTGATGGAAAGTTGTTCAGAACGTTGCCCTGGGTTTTAGACCCGAAGGATAGGAACCCTGCGATGCCCATTGCTAGGCACATCACTAAAGAGATTCCTGTCGAGTAATGTGTGACCCGGGTGAAGCGGTCGAGCGTCGGCTTTTTCAATGAGCCATAGATCAGGAGACTGTTGTGGTCTGTGGAAATTAGTGGTTGTGATATCAGTAGGACAAGAAGAAACATACGACAAACAAAAGCTGGATATTGTTAGCAGAATTTCCAGTTATTGACAGAGGTAGCTAGAACTTACCAAAAGAAATGACGCCGACAGCCTGAAAAAAGCCAGTGTTGAATATTAGATGGCTTCTAATCTCTCCACGCGACTCAGGAGGCACCCGGAAGCCCTGGGTTATGACCGTGACAACAATGACTACCATGCTGACCAATGCCAAGGCGGATGCTTTCGCTAGCTACCGATCGTTAGTTTCTGATAAGTGGCAAGGGAAAAAAAAGATCTGACCTTGGCGATGTCTCGATACAAAGACAATGGGTATGAAACAACCAAAACAAAGATAACAATAACGGCTCGGCGATCTGTGAGAAGCCATAGAAAGGACATATCCCTAAGAGACGGAAACAAAGCGCCTAGAACGTGTGGAATGGTATCGCCAACAATAATACAGAATGCAACCATGCCGCCGAATGCAAATGCCCACTGCGCAACTGAGATCGCGATGAGACCACTTTTCCCGAAGCAATGTTGCATAGTTGCCTGGAACGAATCCGCCCCACTCAACTTGGAGTTGATCACAATCAATCGAATGGTCCAATCCACTGTGATAGTCAAGGCAGTCAACAGCAAAATCCCTACTGTCATACCTGCCTGACGAAGCGCGTAAGGTTGTCCAATGATTCCAGCCCCGATAATACTGTTGGCCATGTTCATGAACGCCATCTTCATCCCACTCCGTGGTCGTGCATCTTCGAGGTGATCTTCGGGAAAGAAATCGTCTAATGTCGCAACTGTCACACTAGGCGCTTCAATATTTGTGAGAAGAGGGATTGATTGTCCACTGCGATGTGTTCCTGGGCCCCCATTTCCAAGTTCATAGTCCTCATCCTCTAACCACAGTGTGTCGTCGTCTGGGCTGAGAGCACGCTCAATGGAAATTCGATTGGGGTCTTCGGGCTCTTCCTCCAGGTCAAATCGAACTCGATTCATAGTACGGGGTGTACGGCGCTTTCCATCGGCCGCAGGTTGAGAGATTGAGGAGTGGCGTTTGCCGCTTGTCGCGTTATGTGAGGGGATCGGCGACGGAAGAGGCTCCGGGTGGAAGCCTAAATCCTGCTCCTCACTTGAGGCAGGCAGGAGTGATTGAGCTTCTTGTTCATCCTGGCCATTCTGGGCATACAGGTGATCATCTGACAACTCATCCCCTGGCATCGCTGACCTTAGATGATTGGAAATGTAACTGTTACTTTCAGGCCACCTGGACGGGGGCAACACGTGATAGCTTATCGATAATACTTTTTGGTACGATAAGAGATAACAATGGGGTACTCCACTGCATACGTACCTAAGAACAGAACACAAATGGGTCTGGTTAATGACAAATAATCAAATGTTATACATAGAAAAGTTGTTTGTACATTCTAAGGTGTTTTTGTCGACTAGGTTCTAGCTACAACACCAATAAGGGGGGGGGAAATGTAACAAAAACACATCTAGAAAGACTTGCCAAAAGACTGTCAACAAAGACGTCATAACGGGGCATAAGCGGCCCGTTAAAGATGAATGCAAATGACCGAATGCCTATACTTAGAAATGAAAAGGCACAGGTCATGGTATAGAAGAACCTAGAGAAGTTGGAGGCTGCAATATATATAGAACAACAAATGTTATTAACTCCACTTGTCAGTTCTAAGGTTGTATGTCGCTTCTTTTGTGTCTTTTCCGCTGCCTCTTTAGATTAACTACATGGAATATCTTACAACATCTTCTGTATCTTCTATTCTGTCAGGGAAAGAAATGGGATGATACTATGGTAATAGACTGCACCTATAGAATAGGCGTAAGTGATCGTTATATCGAGGCAAAACCTAACTTGACGGGCTGCACCTCTTCAAAAAAAGTTGTAAGGTTGTACTTTCGACTTCGGACGGACACACCCTATCTCCAGCTGCAATAACCACTGTCGAAGATAAAGCGGCTTTCGAGGTTTGGGTTTATGTTCGCTCTTGTCAACCATGGAGTCCCAATTGAGATAGTGGAGCCAATGTGCCCCAGGTTTTATCCGTCTGACGTCTATATTAAGAACATCCTCGATAGTGTCGGATTCCAGGTTAGACTTAAAGCATGAGCAGTGGAGCTGACCTCCTCTGATAACGGCGGATTGAAAAGATTCATGAGACTGATGGGAACTCAGATGCTGAATATTTTGGACAGCGAGGAGAAGAGGAATAGTGCAATAGAACAGATCTGCCAAATGCTCCGCTACAGCACCACAAGAGAAGACGGGAGCCAATTGACCACACATGCCATCTGGAATGTTTTTCTGTTAAGCCATGATTAGAGCTCTGCAACAATTTCCATTTCAAGCAAGACCTACAACAAGAATCTAGCTTTTCAGCTGAGCTTATGCCACGAATAGAAATACTCATAAAGCCCCAGATAATATAAACAGTAAAAGTGAAATGGCCTTTCAGAATTAGGTGTACACATTATCAGGCAAAGAGGCTTGGAAGTCATGTGCCTCGTTCATGTACTGTAAGGTTATAGTCACAACCAGTTCAACGATTATTTTCCCGCTCCAACACCCCACCAACCCCCGACTCGCTCGCTTAAATGATCGCCTCAGGTCCTAAAAGAACAGTATAATGCCTTGGTGATGAGCTTCCTCCACAATGGCACAAAAGCTCGACTTGGGACAATCCACTCTGCGAATCCGAGATTCAAAATTGCAGCTTCGCCTGGCCGCATCGGCTCATTTCACCCAACCACCAAATCATGGAACCCTCCAAGTACCAATTGACCTTTCACATTTGCCAAATCTTGAAGGTGTATGGATAACAGAGGCACCAGAACTAGAGCTGCGCTTCTTCATTGGGGGAAATTGGGACCAAAATGAAGTAGCCGTATTTGTCTCGAGACTGAACAGCAGACTCCGTGATATGGAGGTGTGTGTAGAAGGAAGTGTGCCAAATTGGAAACTGACTGTTTTTTCGTTCCAGATCTGGTCGGATCTAGGATTCTCAGTTGAGCTCAAAGCCGATACACTTGCGCATTGCCTTGACACTTCTGGTTACCACTGCCTTAAACTCGGTCTACGCAGAGGATGTCAAATGCGGAACCACACAACGGGTCGGACATTGCCCAGTTCGATGACCAATCCCCCAGACGCGTTTCCTCCCCCGGGTATACCGGTAGCTACCTTGTCTTCAATTGACGTTCGGCTAGAGTATCACTTTCAGGCCAAGGATATATCACAAGCTCGGGGCTGTTCCACGTTGAAGGTTGGTCTTTTTGGACAAGAACTATCGGTTGTCGCCGGTCCTCAAGTGCTAGAGAGAATGGCAGAAGCAACAATCCTACAGCCAATGCATAGCGAGAATTCCTCTGAAGCTCTTGAATTACAGACTTCTTACATATCTGGGGATGGATCGGACTCATCGTGCGAGGAACTCTTCCGACTATTCGACCTTGGAATCCAAAGATTGATCATTTCCAACTCGATCAGAGATCCCACGATTCGTGTCTCACAACAAGACACGATCAAGAGTCTCGCATATATATATCCCGCTGTATTTGACCCTGCATATCGGGGTGTGAGTTCTCAGTCTCAGGCATGCAGCTCAAGTACTAATTCCACACAGGCGATCAACCAGCGAGGAGTCACAATTCCAATGATTACAAAAGCCATATCGTCTATGTTATCAGGGAACAACGATACATCTACCAAAGCTAAATTAGCAGATTTGTTAGAGCTCACTCGCTCCCCCTACACAGATGAGCTAATGGTACAGCCTCGACTTCCAAGTTGCAGGACTGCAGTCCTCTCATCACTTTGGCGTGTCGCCCAGAAAAATGTTCCCAGAATGAGACCCACTAAAAGAGGTTCAATGTTCTCTATGGAGAGTTCACCAAAAGGACCGGCTGAGCCAGATGAGCCCGTGCGTCTCATGTCTACGGATCAGCAACAACCTGGCAACGGAAATCTGCAGCGGTGTTGTTCTTCTCAAACACAATATCACGACGAAAACGAAGAAAGTGACGTGTTTCTGTTGAATAGTGATTCCGAGGACCAGCTTTTGGACAATTCCAGCGAGACAAGCTTCACGGACATCGGGGAATCGACTCAAACATCCCTTGATACTTTGTTCTCAACAATTGGGTCTTCCCAGACTTCATACGGTGATCAATATACTATGCTTCTTTCGGATAATGGTGAATTGGAGGGTTATTCAGGAAACTATGTGACAGATTATGACTCTCGAGAAGATATGGAGGCGTATGATATGGATATTATAATGGCTGATGACCTTTAGATTACTTATATGATACATTTGGTGTAATATATAATAACACCTAAATGATGATTATAAACCTTTAATGAGCGTGACTATTAAGAAGACTTTGTTTCTTGCTGGCGATACAATGTTAAATCTCTGCCGTCCATCCATGGGTCTCGGAATTAGATAACCACGACAGAGACCCTCGACCATTCTTCCAGTGGACTTTACGAGATAATTTTAGAAAGGTTTATGGGAATAGTTCATTCATTATCGTACTAGGTTCCAACCATCCAACCATGGAAGTCACGAGCCCAATGAATCCTGAATACGACACCCAAAGAGCCAATATCCAATATCCAAAAGTCCAAGAGTCCCATTGTCAGGGATTGAATGAGCTTAGGCCTACCAGGAACAGAAAGCCAGTGCTCATTTGTAGTCCAAAATTTCCATCGATAACCTTCCAGAATCGTCTTTCATACCCAACATTTCGGGATATCAGGGTTCGATGGCTGGATCCACGGTTTGCAAGGCCATCTACTGGCCTTAACCCCACTCAGAAACGTTCGTTTCATGGTCCATCTACCTAATGGCCCCTAGCTCATAGTCGAATGACTTCTTCGTCAAGTAGTCGGGCCTTGGGGCCAGCATAGAGATGCTAACAGTGCAGGAGAAAGAGTTGAGGTGGGCGAAAAAAGGGTGGTCATAGCCCAACCAACGCGGTTTCCAGCGCTCAGGCAGGTTGTCGTCCTAGAGGTAACCCGCAAAAGCCCAATATAACACATAATTTTATTTTCATGCTATGCTTGTAGGTAGTATTGAGGGTAGTGATTTGTAAAAAGGTCTGGGGAGAGAAGAAGTATCCTAACTCTTTAAGAAACCGAGACTTCTAATACAGCTGGCTGCTACCTGAAAAGCAAGGTATCAAGACAAATATGGCTGGGGCTGCAGGGGGAAATTAGTAGGCTTCCAAACAAAGCCGGCCGGTTGCTGGCGGTCGGTGGCTTAGGATATGGTTGCCGTAGGCTTAATGATCTGCGCTAGATTTTGGGTAGCCGGGTCAAGGGAGAGTACATCGCTAGCAATTTGGAATGAACTTGATTCTAACTGATTACGAGCATTTACCACTGCCATTTCTCCGGGTGGAGGTACCAGTCTCCTTCTTCACTCGGCTCCGCTAGTTCAAACTCGACGTAACGAGCCTCTGACCATTCAATTTTACCGATAATTGGCCATCCCATTCGGAACCCCGAGATATGACTAAAATCCGTTAGTACATATTTTCAACGTATTTATAGGGCATCCCTAACGTACAGGCTGCCAGTGGACTGATCAAAGATGATTTTCGAGATCCTAGATTGGCCGGGTGCTATCCCGCAACTAAGTAGCTGTCTTTTGATTATATTAATATCCCATATACCTACCTAAGATTTGTATAGACTTACTTATAGGCGTCGCGGAACTTAGCACGGATATCATTACGCGCGGTGATATCCAAGCCCCAGAAGAACTCTTTTGTTAGAGGCTCCCCTAGGACCTTTTCCCACACAAGGTATCTAATATAGCCGCCAGGAAGGAGGTCGTTATCTCCTTGTGTACTTTCTGCGTAACCAAGAAAGCGAGGAACGACGCCACAGCCTCGACTTAGCAATATTTTAAAGGACTCAAGCTCGCCACAAACTCCAGGAGTAACGGCTTGTCTAGCCAGAGTGTCGTGGTCAGCGTCTTCCGTTCCAGTGATAGGAATCTGTTGATAGATTCGCATAAACGCTATCTGGTTTGGGTTCCCTACAAGGTGGCATAGGAACTTGCCAACTGTCTTAGCTGAGCCGCGGCCCATCTTGACATCATGATCTGTCATAGGGGCTACCCTCTCTATGAGTTTCTTCGTGATAACCCACGTTCGGGAGACTGCTAACGAGGTAGACATGACAGTCATTGGAGATGCCACTAGTGTAGAGGGTGTGATAGGGGAGGCCGTAGCATAAGAAGGCTTAGCGGAAGGGGCGAGGGAGGTAGATTGTGGTGACGCGCCATCCGAGACAAGGTCGTATGTGGTGACCGTAGTACCTACAAGGCCGCGGAGCAATCGAGCATCGAAGCAGGTCATTCTGGTATTAGATGCCATGGCGAGGACTGCAAAAGGTAGGATTTTGGGAAGCAAGATGGTTTGATAGCGATGGGTATTCAGCTTAGGGGAAGAAAGAGTGAACACAAGTGAACACAACTATAAGTGATAACATGGATGGTCATGTGATCAAATGGCAGCTATCACTTGCTGACTTTGCCCGATCTTTTTTTCTATTTCTATCAGCTCTAAACTATCCGCTAAATTTTCATCCTTATTCTGGCTCTCTCTTTTGCTCGTGTAATCCTAACCTAGTCATAGGTGCCATTCTACGCTTTATGATGGTGGTGCAACAGAAAAAGAGAAGAATAATAATATGATAAAATAGAATCAAGTATAATTCAGGGTAAGAAGCTAGTAAAGGGTGTCAAGTGTCAACATGATGTATCACACTACTTTACCAATCACCACACAGCCCAAATCTACTAAACTACACAGATAAAAAAAAAGCAAATACGTTTCAGGTTATGCATCCGCCTAGGATTTAAAGCCCAACTCGCGGAATAAGAAAGATCTCCTTCCGAAGACCTGTTGCACATGGGTTTACTAAATTGAGTAGATCGTATATCCAACTTGGATGATTTGTCGGGGAACCCGCTTCCCGTTCCGGCCGTCCTGGGACATTTGCACCTGAATGGACCTGTCACCGTCCTTTGTTCCCCTCCTTTTCTTCTCCTTGACTGACTCACTACCCCCGGCTGCGGCTACAGCGGTCAGGAACTGTTTTCGGCACGTTGAAATTCGGGAATTCGATCGGGGAAGATGAACCGACTTCCGGCGGGAAGTACTATGCAATGCATTATATATTATGGCCAAAGTACATCACGGTCTATATCAATATCGACTTATGTAGGTAGAGTTGACGTGGTATGTGATGCCCACGCACGGTGCTTATAACATACAGAACTAGGAAATGTGCTATGATCTGCTCTTGTGATATGTTGAAGTACTGGATTTGCCTGGAAACTAAGCACCAGACATATCAAAATTCCAAGGTTTATTACTTTAGTTACTGTGATTAGACTACGCGGTATAAATCGTGAAACTATGGAATATAGATGGTTTGCGGTGAAGAACCTTGTTATATACCCTGTCGTCCTAAATCAATGTCTTTTTACATGTCATAAATGCCACTATCACTGCCACTGTCACCGAACCAGGTCCGTGTGCCTTGCATTGAATATTCACATTCACATTCACACATCTAACCCCGATTTTACTCAGTCAGACACGGCTCTGATGAGTTGTAAACAAAGTTACTCACCTTCAAACCCATACGATCCACGCTTATAGGGCTGCGGTACATCCAGGCCGTAGGATCTCTTCCAAGTAGGAATGTTGATCATGTTGCCCTAGAAAGGTTAGAGAATATCCTCAAAATATACTGGAGCCTCTCCACCTCTCACTTCTGTAAGCCTGTGCCCTCGACGGGAGCTCGAGTATAGAACCACCAAGACCAGAGTAAAAAGGATGAGACCAAGACCGGCAGCAACGGAACTTGCTGCAGAAGGACAGGTCCAGGAAAGACCGAGCAAAGAAGTCATCTTGCTACGAATAAGGTCTATAAGGAGTGAAATTTGGCAGCGAAAAGCGACTTTATCTTTCGATGAACGTGGACATCCTCTTTAAATATACCAATTCCCACCATGAATGATATGTGGCATTCACCTTCGCCCAAGCATCAAGGTGAATACCCTTGTCTACTACTCGTCTCGGACAGTGGAGAATGTCATTTAAGCACCACGAAAGCAGGAAAACGGAGAATAGACGCGTATCTGTCAACTCGTGACCCAGGCGCTTGATCATTACTCTCACAGACAAGGGTTAATGCAAGCCAGGAAGCCAGAAAACAAAAAAGGAAAAAAGGAAATATCAATAAAAAAAACAAAAGAGAAAAAGATACAAAAGAACAAAAAGATAAAAAGACCAAATTGGGCCGCACCCTCGAGAAATTCCACCCTCCTTTTTTCCCCTGGCCATCCTGCAGGCATGGAATTAGGCACCAACCCGCCAATCGCAAGCAAAATGAATATTTAACTAGGCCTCAGACCTTTTTTTCTTTTCTTCCTGAGCTAATGCATCAATCCGCTAATGCCAACATACCGACAACGCGGACGATGGAACTTGCTATCCGGGCCCGTGGGCTTGCCATGCAGAGGGGAACACCCGGGTGTTTTATGTGGATTCGTGGCTTCGTGGCTTTGATGCCAGGGCCTGGTAGTTCACCGTCTCTTGTGATTGGCCCTGAATTCGCCCTTCACTGACTCTCGCTAGCTCTCGGGGCACGGCGGGAGAAGGGACCGAAGGGACAGAAGATCCGGATAGGCTTTTATACTTGCTTTTGTTGTACCGACAGCTTGGCATCAAGCCTCTCACACCAGCTCTCGCTAGCTCTCGGGGCACGGCGGGAGAATAGCCAAGAGGTCCGCAGAGATGTTCGATTTGCTTTTGCTGTACTGGTCGGCCGGCATCGAGTTTACGGGGTAGGAAGATCGACTTTTCCACTCCCTGTTCGTACTTTGTATCGAACATGATGTCAAACTTTGGTGGCGGGAGCTAGTTGGGTTATACATGTTTTATTTTTGATATGATTGATATCTCTGCGACATATGCCAGGGATCTAAATCCGCCATTGTGTTCCTGAAGTCTCCGGGCTCGTTTTAGGGATAACAAAAATAAAATATGTCAATGTGAAAGAATGTGCCAATATCCAGTTAACATATGTGTTTCCCCCGCTAAGTTCCTATGGATCCATTTGCTTTAAGGACTCCGGAACGCCTGCCATAATTCCCCGCCGTGGTAACCATATCATGGCGCTGCGGGCCAGAGTTGAGGATAAAAATGAAATTTCGATGAAATAGGAACGCTTGTAGTTGGAAATTGCGTGGTAATGCACCCTCCTCGAGGGGACAAAAGACAAATCATATCATGTTCATTACTGGGTTGGTGGGCGAGGCCCAGAGGAGTCAGCATCCGAGACTCGTGGCCGTTTTGGGTCGTTTGGACCGGGTGCCGAGGCCCCTTGATGTGCGCCAGGTTTATCATCGGCATTGGTGACGTCTACCAATGGAGGCCGTTTTCCGTTGAGATTCTGCTGGGGTGGCACGCTGCCTCGATTCATCGCAGCTGGGTTGGAAACGTTCCTTTGGTCAATGTTGGGCCGGGTCAATGGTCGATACGATGAGACAGAAGGGCCTCTGCTGACCGGACTGCTGACTCCGCCCCCAGGAGCACCGACTCTACGTTGCAGATCGGTTGCGGGATTGACATAATCGCGTGTGTTGTAGATATTATTGGTGGCGGGTGCTGGAGAGGCGTTCGACAGCTTCGGCTTAGCAATAGGAATGCTTTTGGTATGGTCCACACCAGCTGTCTTGCGGATAGAAGGACTCTCTGCGTGTGGATCGAATTGAGTTGCTCCTGGCGGGACGGAGTTTGGATTTTCACGGAGGAGGTCCACTGCTCTGGCCGAATAGAAACCCGTTGACGGTGTGCCTTGCGGTGGGTTCATATCCTGGTTTCCCTGAAAGCCTCCGGGGCCGGTTTCCCTTTTGACCTGAGGCTGGGGGATGTTGTTTTGTGGGGCGTTCTGACCGGCCGGTTGCTGCTGTTGGACTGATGGTCTGGGGTTTGGAAGAGTTTGCGCAGGACCTTGAGCAGCCATTGGTCGACTTTGTACTGCGGCTGGAGATGGGATAGATGATGGGTGCTGTCGCGCATTGAAGGGATTAGGTCGTCCCGCTTGGCCCGCGCCGCTCCATCGCTCTGGCTTCGATGGTGTTACGACAGCCGGGTTAAATCCTGCTCGAACAGGTGGTACTTGCTGAGGCGCTGGGCCGGTCGTTGACACAGGGCGCTGCTGTTCGCGATGTGTCTCTGTATCTATCACTATCTCATCAGGATTGCCCATGTCTGTCTCAGCCACCCCAAAATCGGCTTCATCAAAGAGGTCGCCTAGAGACGATTAGCCAAGTTCTTAAGGTTGTGCTTGCTGTAATACATACTGCCAAACTCTCCATCCCCTTCGAAAGAAATATTATTCCCGGGATTATTGCCTCTCGCTTGATGTATAGGATGAGGAAGAGGTAGATCATCTTCCTCAGGTACACGTTTGGGTGGAGGTAGCTGTTTCTTAGCAGGTGGCGCGAAGTCAGGGTGACGGTGAAGATCATCAACGTCCCATTTTCCCTACTCTGACAGTCAGCATGGGACACGGGGGATTGAAGGACATAGGGGACGCCTTACGGGCGCAGCCTTGACTTTGGTCACCTTGGCCACATAATCCTTATCATAGATACAGTTACCGAGCACATTGCCAAAGTTTCTCAATGCACGTTTCAAAGCATCTGTTGTGCCTTCTTTCTTGGCCTTTTCAAATGCTGCGGCCTTGCCCTTGCAGTTCTCGATGTGCCCGTAGCCAATATCCTAGAAGAGGGATAGAGTTAACACAACAACACACCAACAAGTTCATATATCAAAGAGATCCCCTACCTCATGAAATGTGCCATCCCTCAGGGTGACTCTCATGATGACTGAAAGCCCCAGGCTGATCTTGCCTGTGTTTTGATTCTCCTCAACCTGAAAAGCGTTAGCCAATCCATATGTAATTGATGAACGTATTATCAACGCACAAAATCAATCTGGATCGTTTGGATTGAGCTGGACCAGCCATTGAATCCAAACACCTCATTTGCAAGATTAATGCATTTGTCTGCGGAGAGATAGTGCACTTTCTGCCCCGCAGCACCAGGTCGCGCAGAGATGTATTCGGGCCCCAATTTCTTATCAAGACGGGCTTGTAGTGTTGCAATTTCCTGTGCTGTGTATTCGTTGATGCGGCGTTGGGGTTCCTCGAATGGGTTTGCTGCGGAGGCTCCTGTAGCGTTCGGCATCATTATAGATCCCGCACCACCGCGATGTTGGTCACCAACGCTGGGATTATCACTATCAGTGCTCGGTTCCATGTGATACGACATTTTTTGGGTCCTGGGTATTGGGTCTCACGCTGGCATTTTTTGTCGTGAATGAGTGTCGAGTTCGATATTAGAGATGTAATGACGGCGTGTCGGGCGCGTTGTCAGGCACCGAGACGCGACTCATCGCGATATCACATGACGATAACGCGATAAGATAAAGATTAGAGCTTCTTAAACCATGTCAACTTAGGTACGAAAGTAAACAAAACACATTACTATTTAGGGATAGTTGGAGATTATTGGGGATGTAATTCACGTTTGGAAGCTATTCGCCGTTGTTTCATCTCATTTCTCATTCGTTGTAAAAGCTATCCTTTGGGATTAGGAGGGCATGGATGGCGTCAATCATTGGATGATGAGACTGGCACTAGGCACGAGTCCTAGTTCCTTCAAAGTCTCTCCGAAGAACTCATTATCAAACACCTTTTTGGGGAAGTTCTGAACGAAGCTTTGAACCTCGATCCCGTCCTGTTCCCTCAATGCGGCGGCAACCTCAAATAGCGTGGTGTCAACAGGCAATGTCTTCATGATGTTGCCCTTAGATGACTGGAATCGCAACCGAGTTTCCGTATATGCGGAGGCAGGTTTAGACGTAGCGGGACCGGAGGAAGCGGGGGACAGGGCAGCGGCGGGCTGGGGGGGAGATACACCGGCACGCTCAGCTCGCTGCTTCTCTGCCTTCAATCGACGCTCCTCCTTGTCGGCTTCGATCTTTGCCTTAATACGCTTCTTAGCCTCAATTTCATCCTGCTTCTCCTTCTTCTTCTTAGCTGCCTCCTTCAACTGTTGCTTCCGCTCGAGCTCCTCCTTAGCATCTTGACTTTCCTTGGTGCTCTTCCTCCGGATCTCCTGATCGTAAAAGTCAGCAAAATACTCCTAGTCACTAATTTTGCCAGGACCAAGAGCAGGGATACACACCTCATTCTTCTTCTTGTCAATCTTGTCCTGTTCCGAGAGCACTGCACGCTTCGCCGCAAGCTTCTCCCGCAGCTCTGCCAGTCTCTGCTTCTTCTGCTCCTCGGTCAACGGAGCAATCTCCTCTGTGGATTCAGCAAAATCAACGTGTCCCGACTTTGAAGCATGGAACTCGGCCTGTGACTGGCCCCGAAACTTCTTGCCACAATCATTGCATACTAAGCTGCGCGGTTGTTCGCCCGGTTGAAGTGCGGGGCCCTCTTCGTCTTGTGCCTCTTTAGCTTGTGCCTGTATCTCCTCCAAAGACTTGTCTTGGTTGTCTTCAAGCCACTGCAGTGCACCTTGCACTATTCAACTAGTCAGTTCACTGTAGATATCACAGGAAAGCGTCGAAACTCACAGCCACCAGTCTTCGTCACTGCGAGCTGGGCGCGTTCTTTATCGAAGCCCATTTCAATGAGCTGGTCCAAGTCCGATGCCATGATGACTGTTGGAATGTGAAAAATGTAACTATATCAAGAGCTTGGAAGATGAGTGTAATTTATCGGGATTGAATCAGATAGGTGGTTCAGAAGTGAGTTAGGTTGTGAGAACAGAGTGGGTGACGTATCGGAAAGGCGGCGAGCGATAAGGTCCACCTGCCTTCCCCGGGTTTCTATGGCATCAAGTTCTTCTCGATGGCGCATCTGAGGGGCAGTTCAATATTTATAGGTCATTGAAAGAGTGACAATATCAACTACACTTCTCTACATTGTATTTCACTTGTACTATCTATGCACACGTCTCCTACTTATGTATTTGGGTGGCTATGTGGTGTGGCTCATAGAGCCGAAGAAGCACGCAACTTGGAAACAATAATGGTGTGCAAGATATATTTAAAAAAAACATGCCAAGCACCATATACAATGCAATTCCAGGATATGTAAGGGGATGGAGTAGCATTTTGGAATCTACTACAAGATGTCTCTGCTAAGTATGCGTGTGCTACAAGGTACCTGCATGGTAGATATCCCAAGTTTTCCTATAGTTAAGCACCCAAAGGTATGGGAATCTGTTACAATATATTGACAAGTTGGATTAGAACGCAATATTAAAATCCGCATAACTTGAATGGGGCCCAGGGATATGGTCGCATATCTCGATGCCCCAGCTCCATACATGTCAATCATGGAAAAATGAAGCATATACTGGTTTATTTTGGGCAAATATTGCATATTGCTAGGGCCGCTGTACAATCAATCAATAGAACAAGAAATACATACAATTTAAGCAGAAGTGGGACGATTGACCCCACTAGAAGCATCACATGCAGGTGAAGGAAGATGTTCATGTGAGGATGCGACAGAATGCCGGGAAAGATTGAGGTATGCAAACTAGATATCTACAGTCTCACAACCAAAGATGCCAATAAAATAAACACGAACGGAGAAGGCAAATGTACAACTTTCGATCTTTAGCCCTAAGACTTGTCAATAGTGACATCACCTGACTGTGCTGAGTCAGCCAATTTCCCCGAAAGCGCCCAGGTGGACAGTAATCAAACTCCTGAGGCATCACATCGGCTTAGACCTGATAACCCTCCCACTCTTTTATTTACCAATCGGAACCTAATCGCGTGCAGCTATCTGTGCTCTTGTCATCTTTCTTCCCTTTTCCTACCTCTTTGACTCTGACCACGTGCACCATGACTATCCAAATCGAGCCCTCCGAGTTGGGCTTCAAGCGTGAGTGCCACATCCCAAACCTGTCTCAGACCTGCCTAGATCAAAAGCTCATCTCTTCGTAATAGGTCCTTTCAATCATGAAGTATGCCAGGTTCTCCGCCTGAGCAACCCAAACGATGAATCTGTGGTCTTCAAGGTATGTGTGACAACCCCCACGGTCTTTGTCGCGGGACAACCAGTACTAACATATGTCCTCGGCGCACTAGGTCAAAACCACCGCTCCCAAGCAGTATGTCCTGACGATCCTCAGCAGAATGCCTACACCCGAGATCCATTATCTGACCATATTCCAGCTACTGCGTGCGACCTAACTCTGGCCACATCGAAGCTGGCAAGACAGTCGAAGTCCAAGGTTGGTTGGTTGATAAGCAAGTACGCCTGAATTACGGTGGGCTAAATGTTCATGATAGTGTTGCTTCAGGCTATGAAGGAGGACCCTGCTCCAGATGCCAAGTGCAAGGACAAGTTCCTGGTCCAGGCCGTCGCGGTCTCCCGTGGTTTGGAGGATGCCAGTGTTGCCCAGATTGTATGTCCACAGTGCGGGATCGCAAACATCAAGACCAATAACTAATATCTACATTTAGTTCGACCAAACTGCCAAGGCTGACGTGGTTGAGCGCAAGATCCGAGTTGTCTTCCTACCAACAGATGCCACTTCCAATGACTCGGTATGCTGCTTAGCAATCATTTCTCCATATACATAGTCTAACTTTTACCAGGTGCAAAATGAGGAACCTCCAGCGTACGCTTCTCCTGGCGGCGCAAACTTCCAGACTCCGGCCCCCAAGAAGATCGCCTCCGATGAAACCTCTCCAATTCCTGCTCCCGATTTCTCTGAAAAGAAGCCCCAGTCTCCCCACCGCGAGCCCGCATCTGCCATTTCAAGCGCCAGGTCCGCCGTCGCCAATACTCTTCCCTCAAGTGATGACCTGAAGTCCCAGCTGTCGGAAGCCAACGCACAGATCCAGAGATTGAAGGACCGGCTCGCAGACCAAGGACTGCGGCAGCGGAAGACCGGCGGAGAGGCTACCGGCAAGGGTGTGCCTGCCACCATGCAGCAGTCACATGCACCAGCAGCTGGTGGAGTTTCGATCCAGAGTGTAGCAGGCCTCTGCTTGCTCAGCTTCCTGATCGCATACTTCTTCTTCTAAGCCTGTCTGTTTGTCGCTTTCTCACGATCTATCTGGCTTCATTGCACCTCCTCTCCGTGTGCTCAATGCCTCCGGTCTAACGTCGCTGACGCCTCTCCCAAATTCCCATCTAGCTTTCGTCTCTTGAAGAGCATGCCGTTTTCTATCTGTTCTAGCATCAGCCTTTTTCTGCGTTTGCTTTCAACTTTTCACCCCGGTATCAATACTCTACGTTCATGTTGTCGCTCTGGACCTCCAAACTTCCCTTGAGGCCGGGTGTCTGTCCGTCTCATCCTCTTTGTTATTGCTTTCCTTTGTTTCTTTACCCACTTCTGTCTTGTCTGATATCATTTTTTGATGAACGGACTCAGCCTCTCAATTCATTTTTCTTTGTGTCATAAAACATTCTCGAGCTCGGGATAATTGATATGTTTTGCTACTAGAGCTAGGTCCATGTCGTACATATTCGTCTCCCTCCTTTGGTAACTGGCTGACTATAGTCATTCGGTCCTATCTTTACGCATTAAATGGCTTTAACGGGCACCGTAAATGACAGCCCAATCTTATTGTAAACAAATATATCTCACATAAACAAGTACAAGTACTCCATCCAATAATGCACGTAACTGAAATGCTGGAATTCAACACCAGACATCAAGGCAGAACAGGATCTAACATTGAATCTCACTCTCCTTCCACCCATCACCCTCCTCGCCCGCCGGACCCGCCGACGCAGCCGAGATGCCCTCACCACCACGCCCATTCCACTGATTAGATGTAACAGAATCACCACCGCGCTTTGACCCACCACCAACAATCCGTCCACCCTGTTCACGCTTCACACGACACCACGGACCAACATTCTTATCCAAGATGAAAGTATAAATAACCCAAACCCAGCTCCGGTGGCAAGGTAGCGGCTCATAGAACTCCCTCGCAATCTCATGCAGCTTATGCAATTTGGTCCAGGGGATAGCAGGGAAATCATGGTGCTCGTTATGCAAGCCGACATTGTAAGTGAGGATATTGAGCGGGCCGTAGTACGAGTATGTCTCCGGGGGAGGCAGGGAATCGAGCGGGTGCGGGGGCTTGGACTTCTCGTTCTTCTTCAACTCCGCCAGGGATTCTGTGCCGCCGCTCTTCACGTTCGAGAAAAAGTAGTGCTCTGCGATGAAGTGGCCGGCGCAGGGGTGCAGGGACCCAGCGAGGAATGAGCTCAGTATCAAGTATAGCAAGGGCTGGATGCTACCGCATAGCTTGGTAAGGGCGTAGTCGAAGCTTATTTGCACGCTTAGGTTCAGGAGGTGGATGTAGGTGAAGGGCGGGCTGTAGATGAACATTGGGCGCACGGCATAGAAGAGGATTTGGAAGGTGCAGAAGAAGGTTTTGCCCAGGAGGGAGTTCAGGAAGAAGGCTTCCACTGCTGTGGGGAGGTCGGTGTCGAGGCCTGTTACGCCGAGGGATTTGTGGTGCGTCAGGTGGTAGGGCTGTTGGCGGTATTTTGTTAGTTCGTGGCTTCCCTTGTGGTTCTGCTAGTTTCTGGTATCTGGAAGAGTATACGTACCCTGAAGGCTGCGCTGTACGGCAGTCCGATAGGGAGGTTCGCGAAGATGGCGAGCAATCGGTTGGCGACAGCGGACCGGAACGCCAGGTTGTGTGAGATCTCATGGATGGCGAGGAACAGATTCTGGTTGCTAGTCGCACCGATCACGTATGCTGTGACCAGGAACCGCCAATCGAGCATTGAGGTGTTGCGGAGGAGGTAGGCACACGTAAGCTGGAGGGACACGACGCCGAGGACGACCCATTTGGTAAGAGGCTCAGGACCACATAGTTTGGTAACCTATAGACACATAATATCATAAATTAGCATTGCAATTGCATTCGTTGAGGCTGTCGGTCGCTCAGGAAAGTGGCCAGGTGAATATAGGAACTCCGCAAAGCTCCGCATAGAGTCTTCACCGAGCCCCAATGCCACCATCGGGGCCCGAAAAATAGGGTCGCATACCTCCGGATGGGCCTTGATAATTGCCTGTCGTCTTGAGCGATGCGGCTCTTCGGTGTACGTCCAGAAGAAATGGTCCTCGACCAAAGCCTCCGGTGGCTGGATTCTGGTGGACTCTGGCTGTATTTTGTCGGATGCCTTGGCTGCCGACACCCGGAGGTGCGGCGAACTTGTTTCAACGACCGCAGACATGATGGAAATTGGTATGTGTCCAAGTTTAGGCCATGAGGGATTTAAAAAGTCGGAAGACGGTTGTTCCACGTGGGGCGACACGGCATACTTGATGGCTTGAGGCTTGGCAGGATCGGCGCTTTGATGTCAGGGCTTTGGTGACTCTCCAATCTATTCGAGACATTACTAATAAGAGATATCTTGGAAAGATGCTTTTAGTATTTATGTTTTTCTATGAAATACATCAGTAGTCGTCGCCACGACTAATAACCTCCTTCACATTCGGACGCAACACAATTGTCTAAGGAAACAAGTCAGTAAACGGTCTAAGTGGAAAAAAATCCCAAAATGGAAACGTACATGTTCGTATTGGGCAGTGTAGGAGCCCTTGATATCACAAAGAGGAGGATAATCCTGCACAATTCCAGACGAAACCAAGTTGTTCAACTATATTGATCAGTTTCAGTGTCTCACTTATGGACTTGATGGTCAACTTACGCCCAAAAGGTACTTGTCCTGACCCAGGCGGTCAATGTATCGGCGACAGAAGGGAAGGGTGCCAAAGTTCTTGTTGATCAGATTCAACAAGTTCTTGGCGGAGGAAAGACGCAAGGGAACGTTAGGAGCGTCGGAGGCGAGGGCGTAGTGCGAGGTTTCCATCTGGTGTCATATTAGCTTTGGTTCTCGGTTCAGTAACTACAGTATAACTTACTTCCTCTCGCACGTAACCTTTGCCGGTACTACCGAAAGTCTCAATGGCGAAAACTTCACCCTCTTCCATCTTGGTCTGATCGGTGCTCTTGACAATAGGCACACTCTTTCCACCGTGGATGACATGTTGCTCAATGTTGTGACCGTTCAAGTTGCGGATACACTTGACGGGGTGCATCGTGCCATTGATCTCAACTTCGTAACTCTCCATGGCTTCTTGAATAGCGGCACCGATATCACTCATACGGACGTCAATTCCCGCTTCCTAGAAGACCGTTAGCTCTGCTGGAAGCGAAGAAGAATAGGAACACATACCCGGATACCGGTGTTGGTGGCATCCTTGACAGCAGCGAGAAGAGGATCGTATACTGGATCAAAAGTCATGGTGAAAGCACTGTCCACAATGCGGCCGTTAATGTGCGCACCGAAATCGACCTTCATCACGTCTCCTTGGTTCAGGACCATCTTGTTGCCCGCGTTCGGGGTATAATGAGCAGCGCAGTGGTTGATGCTCAAACCGCAAGGGAATCCCATGCCACCCTTGATGTTATCACCTTCCTCCAGACCTGGGTGACCTGTCAGAGCGCGCACTGAATCCTCGATACCCTCCGCAATCTCAGTCAAGGTCTGGCCGGGCTTGATGTTCTTCTGCGCATACTGGCGGACTTGACGGTGAACCTCGGCACCTTGACGGTACTCTTGCAGGAAGTCATTGTTCATGCGATCGAGGTATCGTTTCTCTTCATTGGTCGTACGGTAGGCATTGTCGTTCAGGTATTCGACGATCTCGCCCTCGGGATATTGGCCGTTGGGGAAGAGGTTAGACACGGGGACACGCGGTGGCTCGCTCTGAACCTTGGCACCACCCTTCTTCT
Organism: Penicillium sclerotigenum; assembly: GCA_928213465.1. Taxonomy (NCBI): domain Eukaryota; kingdom Fungi; phylum Ascomycota; class Eurotiomycetes; order Eurotiales; family Aspergillaceae; genus Penicillium; species Penicillium sclerotigenum. Next base: position 107,194 of record CAKMRK010000695.1, on the reverse strand, counting down.
TGCTCTTCTTCTTGGACTTCTTCTTCTTCTTCTTTTTGTCGGCTAAAGTTGACCCCGCTGTGAGTTCAATCCGACCAAATTCTGTGGGGTGGGGTGCGGTGGGGTTCTAGGGGCGCAGTCACGGAAATAAGCCTCAACAAAACTTACCTCCAGCTGCTCCAGCCTCTGCGGCACCCTCGTCGTCTTGAGCGTCGTCCGAGTCTTCCTCCGCTTCAGCGGGAACCTGATCTGCCGTAGGAGCAGCTTGGACGTTTACTAGTATCTAATCAGTCATTGGGGGAAGCAAACAGACAATTTTAGAAATATTACGGTCCAACTGATTCAACTTCTCTGTAGTCTGAGCTGCCATGTTGACGGTGGCAATTAAGCAAGTATGTTCAAAGGCAAAAGAGGGGAATGTCGAATGTCGGATGTCGGGGAAAGATTTTTGCTGATAAGATAAGGCGATTTATTGGAGATTCTCTTGGCGGTGACCTCTTGGCGAAATGTTAGGTCTATTATTGCATCAACTACGACAAGTTGCCCTCGTAATGACAACTCTGATGCTTTTTCTTGGGTCATTCTGCAGGCTTTAATGCAGACCTCTGCTACCATCTAAGACAGGAGTTATCCAACATCCCCCATTCACGTTGTCTACTATCGTCTACTTTTAAGCCATGTCGCTACTTCAACTCCCTGTTGAACTGCTCCTAGATATCTCTTCTTATCTAGAATTTGTTTCTGATCCCAGTGACATTGATAATTTGTTAAAACACAGAGTCGACGAACTTCTCAAGACGGAGCACTCTTTCCAACCTCTTGCGTGGGCCGCAGCGAATGGGAAGAAATATGTGTTCGCAAGCTGCTAGACGCAGGTACGTGGTTTAATGATTTGTCCAGGGAAATGATTCATCATCATACTCCCGGTCCACCCAGAGGAGTGATTTTATGACAATAGCTGCAAAGTATGGTCATGTTGATGTTATCCGAGTATTTCTCGACTATGGAAGAGACCCAACTCCAGGGTTCAACGAAGATAGCTCATCCATCCACAGTGATCTTTATACCATTATATTTTTCCGAAACCCATTGTCTGCCGCGGTGCTAGAGGGTCATACCTCAGTTGTCAATCTCTTAATTGAATGTGGATTTATCGAATGCTGTGTGGAATCACCCCGGAAAACAACTGGTGCGAGCTATCATTATGCTTGGTGGCCATGAACAGGCATATCCCCATCATCAAACTTCTGCTTTCAGGAGGTTGTGATCCCAATACTGGCTGCTAGGCTGAGAAGTCTCCTTTTCATCAGGTTGCCCCAGCTCCTGGTACAAGCAAGACGATGGAAATTGTGCGTCTTTTAGTTGATGCTTAGGGCTTTTGACAAACCTACCGACCGCAAAATACTGGCAACAGAGCTTCTATTGGGCAAAGAGGCCGATCCATTTATTTTGAACAGAAGTGGGAAGTCTGCCTTGACCGTTGCCGCCGCCGCATGGAAAAATGATATCAGAGTGGTCAAGATGCTGCTGGAATATGTTGATCAAACCCTTCCGATCAAGACAATCAAGTCTCATATATTGACAGCGATGGCCCCTTCTGACGCTTCTCATGGGACTGATTGGGATGGGAAGAACCCTTCTTTAGCCATACATAAGAAGACCCTCTGGGATTATTATTGGCGCAAGGTTTACCCTTGTCCTAGCGAATGCATGTAGCTTATTATCACAGATGTTATTCAAGTGTTCTCCACTACTACATAGTATCCAATATATATGCTAACTAGGTCATTAGGTCACTCAAAAATATAAACCCCAAGTAGCTAGCAAGTCAAATTATGAGGTTGATCTAGGAACAAAAAGCCATGAGTCTATAACCATCAATGTATATGAAAACCAAGGAAGTAAATCTGTGTCTTGATACTATATATAGTTTCTATATCAATTATTAATAGGTTTCCTTTGTACTCGAGCCATACGCAGCTTCATTAATTGACGGTATTCGGCCGACCCACGACACTTTTCCGGATCAAATGTCGCTCCTTTGTCAAAGAGCAGCCTTGCCATTGTGTCCTTCCCTTTTTCAAGAGCAAATTGTATCGGTTGACAGTCGCCTTCGCCCCTAGGGTCAGCGCCGTGGTCGAGTAAGAGCTTGACGGCCCTAGGTCGGCCATAGCAGACAGCCAAACTCAAAGGACACAAATAAATTCCTTTTCGGTTCGCTTTGTGGTCTTCATCTAGGACGGCCGACTCATCCAATATTTTTTCTAACAGATCATCAAGACAATTGGCAATCGCTCCCCTCAAGAGATAGCAACGTTGAGTGTTATTGATTTTCAAGATGCGATCCACATCAATCCAACTTAATAGTAATGACCCTATCTCGTGGTTCTTCCGTCTCGGTCGAGAGAATTCACGTAAGACCTCAGACCATTCCAATCGCTGCCAACTAAGGTTGTTCGCTAGAAAGAGCTTGATAACAGGTAGGTTGTCTGACTTTGCGGCTCTGAGTAACAGGTTGTCATCTCTATATAAATCTGCACCAGCCTCCACCAAGAGTCGTGCGATTTCCAGATTTGCAGATGATGCTTTGGTAGCAGCAGCGAGAGCTAGAGGCGTCATACCATCGAGGTCATATGTATCGAGATTACAGTAATTGTGTTCTAGGAAAAGACTGACAATTGATACATGTCCGAATTCGACTGCTTTGCATAATGGAATTGCAGCATGTCTGTCCTCGTGGTTGGTTTTGAAGTTAGTCTTATGTTTGAGAAGTAGTTTTACTACTGCAATATGCTCTTCTGGGATTGCAACAGTAAGCGCTCTTTTGAATAGGTCTCCTCCTTTGTCGGTGTCTTGTTGAATACAGTGGGGTAGAAATAATTCGACAAGATTTGTGTGTCCATTCGATGCGGCGATCACTATTGGTTCGCAGCCCTCAACGACGAAGTCATCCAATATATTCAAGCCGCACATCTGCAGCAGTTTCCGCGCACTAGTTTCTTTCCCTTTTTCAGCTGCCCATGCTATCGCTTTTCCAGGTGAGTCTTTGCCGATAGCTCTGTAAAGGCCTCTGTTTGACAAAGCATGGAAGTGGCGGCTAACCTGTGTGAATGCATTGAGGTCTGGATAGTCGAGGTGGCTGGAAATCTCCAGCAGCATCTCGTTAGGAATTTCTGAAAGAGTCGTCATGTTTCGATGTGGTTCGATTGTTGAGAAATGGGATGCGTGTTTTAGGCACCAAAGTATGAAAGTATGAACCAAATCAGGCTATCGCTTTAGGTTGAGCTGATTGGTTTGAAGATCAGGCGTTTACTGGGATCTCAATTTGAGCCACGGGGCATGAGAGGATTTATACGGACTATCTCTGGGGATCTACTTTCTATCGTCTTTGGCGTTGAATAAAGCGAGTGTTTCAAGTCGGCGCCTGGCTTTTCATGCGTAGCTCTTTGGCCTGGAAATCAAATTTATTCTGAAAGGGTATAACAATAATATTAAATATATAAAAGAATCTTTCATTGTCTATTTATGGATACTGGCGAGTACAAAGGCATACATGTAGGCACAATGCCCACAGCTATTCCATATTGTATACTACCAAAGAGAAGCTTCGGTTCAGTTTCAGCTTGATTTAGCTCAGAATTTGGAAGGTGTAGACATCGTCCTGAATGAGTTTCTTTTGATCGTCGAAGTAGATATTATTTTGGCACAATCCGGGTTTCAACTGTAAGCAATTGCACACGATCATGATAATGCAATTCGATCAATAGAAATCTCAACTTAGGGACGGTTTCAGGGTAGAAACTCTTGACATATTGGGGTTGTTTCACCCAGCGCTGTAAGCGCCGTTGGACATTTGATGCGAATGAGACATCATAAAGATAAGCAAGGGGCGAAGGCGCTGACTATTGTTTTAAAGAGAAGTCCCAGGCACCTACTCGATACAGTTGGTTTATATCGCCGGGCTACGCCATATATCTGTTGACTTCTCATGGCTCCCTAAGCGCTTGAGGTATACTTCGCATATACTAGACACCAACACTCTCAGCACCCGGACCATCGATGGCGCCAGTGAACTAAGCCGAGTCTCCTTAATATCAATCCCAGCTTTATACTACTCATACACCCTATTCCTAGGGCGTCGAGCATCGTAAGATTTCGGTCAAAAAAGTGGGTCCCTAGATCTCATCAAATCCCTTAGTCTAGCCGTCGCTTGATCTCCATCAGATGCCTCAAAGATTGCATCCTATTAAAAATCAGAAATGGAAGCCCTCTCGGCACTGAGGTACCGAGTTCCTATAACCACCTCCGAGGCTCCAATAGCCAATGCCACAGCACAACCTCTCCCATCAACCATTTCACCTACAATGAGACGTATATCACCGAGTCCAAGCTTAGGAAGAACATACGCAACCTCTGGGACGAAAGAAACCATAATCCCGCAATATATGGATCATTGGGGATCGCAAACTAGCCAAGGAGGGTTCTCATTGGATCAAGCAGGCCACCAGAAGGTTGATGCCCGAAATGGCATAACCCAGGATCTCTTATCTAATCTGATCATCAGCTAGAGCTAATTGTAACTTCCCACATGTCTAAGCGTAATTTATACCTAAATATGGTATGTTGAGAGATAGAAGAGACCAAATAAAGTGCTACTGCACTGTAGAACCTGCCAATAACGAGTAACAAATACGTGGTAAACTTGTAGGGTTGTCTTCGAACCGCAGTGACGCCACTCCGATCTTCACCTTCGATCTTCTTCCGCTTCTCCTTCTCTCTCTCTCTCCCTCTTCCACCCCTCTCCACCTCCCACCTCCTACCCAAGGTCTTATTTCTCTATTTATTTTAATGTCACACTCTCTAAACACACAATGATGTCTCCATATCGAGTAACAGCAATCCTCCTCTGTCCGCGCACGACCCTTTCCCCCTCTCCTTCAATCTACCGGAGCAACTCAACCCAACCCCTCCGACCACAACTACACCCACGCCAACCACAACCACAGCAGTTCTCAAGACCAACCATATCATTCTTCTCAACCAGCAACGCAGCCAGAGCCCGCGAGCCAAACTTCTATGAAATCCTCGACGTTCCGATAACCGCATCAGCAGCGGAGATAAAAAAGTACATTTACACCCACCACACCCAACAACCCTCTCCCACCCCTCCACCTCCAATCCCACATACTATATATATGTAATATATATCCATAATACTTATCAAGCCCCCAGACAATTCTACGCCCTCTCAATGCGCCACCACCCAGACCGCAACCGCACAGACCCAGACGCGAGCCAACGCTTCGCCCGCATTTCCGCCGCCTACAACGTCCTCGGCAACGTCTCAAAGCGCGCAGTGTACGACCGCGACAACGGCTTCCACGTTGCGCAGCACGCCTCCCCAGGCCAAAGCCACAGCCACCAACACCCGATGGGCAGCCACAGCAGCTACGCCGGTTCGCGGCCCGCTAGTGGGCTGAGCAAGCGGCGCTCGCCTTTCCATGGTCCGCCGCCTAGTTTCTACGAGCAGGGTGGGTATGGTGCTACGGGGAGGAAGGCGCAGGGTTGGGCGCCTGGTAGTGGTGGTAGTGCGGGGGCAGGGTCGGAGTTCGGGACTGGCGCTGGCGCTGGTGCTGGGGCGAAACATGCGGATCCCGAAGATTGGGAGGGGTTTATTCATCGGAATCCGTTGAATCATTTTAATGCTCGGGGTCATTTCCGGACGCAGGAGGCGGAGGATAAGAGGAGGAGGGAGAGGAGGAGGAGCGCTAGGAGGCTTAATGAGGATCAAGTTCATCGTGAGCCTGGGGTTGATCAGACGGTTTCGAGATTCTTTCTTTGTTCTGGGTGTTTGATTGTTATGCTTGTTGTGGTGGATCTTTGGCGGGCGGTTCCTCAGGTTGTTGATGGGAGGAAGACAAGGAAGCAAAGGGAGGCTTTGTCTTCTTGACGGAGATACCTTTCACTGTTTGAAACATATACATCCTTGAATTCGTGTGATTTTTTTAGTAAATACGTAGTTCAGTACATTGCTGGTTAATGTACTCCTCTTACATGGCTACCCTTAAATGACTACGAGAACACCTCGCAGTGCTCTAGATTGTATGGATCGATCGCATTGATGAACAAAGGAAACCGTTGGATTTGATATACAGAGTGATCGAACAGAAGATCTACGACACACATGGTTATTATCTTAGACGAAACCCCACCATAATCATCGTTCTGGTGAATCAGCAAGACAAGTGACCTAATAATTGAAGTTTACAATAATCTTCCCAAATGACGGTAGGTCATCTGTCAGGTTCCTGAAAGGCTTAAAGATCCAGGCGCTTAAGCCTCGAAGGTGAAGCTGGCGCCGACCTTGTGGGCAGCCTGGTTCAGGTTCTGGGTATCGAAGGAGGCACCAAGGCCGAGGGTGACACCAGGGCGGAGCAGGACGTTGTAAGCCAGAGCGGCAATACCACGGTCGTTGATCTTAGCCTATATTGCGAGAAAATTGCGCCATTAGTCGTGATTCACAATAGATATATAAACATTTTAAACGCATAAAACGAACCTTAGCGAAGGAAGAGGGGTCCAGGCGGTACTTGCTGGCAACCTCGAGGCCGACGGCGTTGCCGGAGGTGGAGTCCCAAGAAGCCTTAGCACCGGCCTCGACCTGGGCGTTGACGCGGTGGTAGTAGCTGGCGGAGAAGAGGGAAAGGTTGTTGCTGGCGGTGATAGCAGCGGAGTACTGGGCAACGCTGTAGCCGACGGCGGCGGAGTACTTGGTGATGGCGGCCTTGTTGACGTCGTAACCACCCTCAGCACCGACGAGGAAGCCCTCGTGGCCGAGAACGGCGTCGAAGTTGGCGGAGGGGCCGTTGAGGAGATCGAAGAAAGCACGCGCGTTCAGGTTGGGCTGCTTGAAGTAAAGGTTGAGCTTGGCGCCCTTGGACTGCTTAGCGGGCTGGTACTGGGTCAGGATCTCAGCCTTAAGGCCCTTGGCGATGTTGTTGTCGAGCTCGAGCTTGGTGTCGAGAGCGTTGGCGGTGGTCCAAGCCTGGGTGAGGGTGAGGCCTGGTCGGAGTGAGCATATTAGCCTAATCCTGTGCACCTTCGCATCCGAAAAAATAAACAGTTTCCCCCGGCGCGCTGTTGGAATGCCGCATCCGAACATCAATGGCATACGACGGGATTTGTGCGCGCCAGGATCGGGAGGTCTTTTGTGGAAGGGGCGTTTACCAGTGGGCGCATCAACGTATTTGGCCTCAAGCTATAGGCGCACCAGTTAGCAATTTGCGTAGTAGATTTGAAGAGGATATTCAACGAACCTGGCCAGCAATGGGGCCCTCGTGGGCAGACTTGCCCTTAACGGTGAAGGTGACACCGTTGGGGGCCTTGGACTTAACCTCAAGGTTGGCTAAAAGCTTTTAATCAGCTATTGAATCTTCAATAAGTGGGGTGGATAAACAAACCGGCAGCGCCGTGGTAGAAATCCTTGTTCAGAAGCTATTGAGATGAAGTATTAGCCAAGGTTCCGAGTTTTGTTCCCAACAGTTGTGCGTACATCGTTGGTCGCCTTGGCGATATCGGAGAAAGCAGCGGGGGCAGACATGTTGACGAGAGTAGTCTAATTAAAGATGGAGAAGGAAGAGGTGGTTCTACGAAGAGATGAAGAGAGAGGAAGGGAAAGAAGAGTTGTGATGATGGGGGAACCTAGGGGCTTAGCACGGGTTAGTGGGAGGTCGGTGATTGGCGGTTGCCCGGCTGCCGGGAAAGCCCGCCGGTCAGGGCAGGTCACGTGCTTAAGGAAATACATTCGAAAAATATTGAGATCATAACATTATACCGACTATATACCAAAAGGGTATATATACAATCTAATCCGGTGCTATATCCCCAAAGAAAATGCTAAATCAGAAAAGTTCAGATCCTTTTTGTTTATATGCTCTCAGACTTTTTACTCCGACTCCTCATACTTCTGCTTGTGGATGGCGATGGCTCTGCAAATGATGGTTAGAGAAAATGAATCAAATAGGGGAAAAGGAAACAATAGCTCACCTTCCACTAGGGTCGGTCTGCTTGGACCAGGTGGGGGTCCAGCGCTCGACAGTGCCGGCACAGTAGGGAGGGAAGTGCTCATCAAACATGGTACGGTACCAGTATCTATATCTCGGGTTAGTGTTCAGCAATACTATAAAATGGAAAAAAAAAACAAAATGGCGAAACATACGCCTCCTTGGTGTCGGGAACGTCAGTACCCCATTCGGGCTTAGGGTTCTTCATCATCTCGTCGGTGACCTGGCGCTCGGCCTCATCCTTCAGGCCATCAATCCAGCTGTAGCCAACACCATCGCTGAACTGCTCCTTCTGGCGCCAGAGGATCTTGTCGGGCAAGTAGGCAGCAGTCCCGGGCTCATCGGTTGTGTCAAAGGCCTTGCGCAGCATGTGCTTCTCGATACGCTCGGGGGTGATCATCTTATCCTGGGGATCGACACCCATGCAGGTCTCAAGGAACTCCTTGTCGAGGAAAGGAACACGGGCCTCAAGACCCCATGCAGAGGTGGACTTGTTGGCGCGAAGGCAATCAGCCAAGTGCAAGTTCTTGACACGGCGGACGGTCTCCTTGTGGAGCTCCTCCTTGTTGGGGGCAGCGTGGAAGTAGAGGTAGCCACCAAAGATCTCGTCAGAACCCTCACCACTAAGAACCATCTTGACGCCCATGGCCTTGATCTTACGGGAGAGGAGGTACATGGGAGTAGAGGCACGGATGGTGGTCACATCGTAGGTCTCGAGGTGGTAGATCACGTCGGAGAGGGCATCGAGACCGTCCTTAACAGTGAAGGTGAAGGCATGGTGCTTGGTGCCGAGGAACTTGGCGACCTCAAGAGCAGCTGCGGTATCGGGGGCACCGGGAAGACCGATGGAGAACGAGTGAAGCTGCTGAAAGGTGGTGACAGTCGACAGCTCGTTGTCGTCATCAATGCCAACCAGCTCACCGTCCGCGTTCACGTTCTGGGGCGCTTTGCGGGAAGCTTCGGCCATGCGGAGGGTCTCACGCTGAGCGATAGACGCGACCAAGCTGGAGTCCAGACCACCAGACAGCAGAACACCGTAGGGCACCTCGGCCATCAGACGCTTGCGGACGGCCTTCTCAAGGCTGTGGCGGACCACCTTGTAGTCAACAGGGGTCGAGGGGACGTTGGTTGGGTCCCACCACTTGGGCTCGAAGTAGCGGGTCAGGGTGTCGGTCTTGGAATCATAGACGTGGCCGGGGGGGAAGGCAATGATGTCGTCACAGACGGGGTGCAGGCATTTGAGCTCAGAGGCAAAGTAGACGGCACCGGGAGTCTCCGAGGACCGGCCAAGGTAGAAGCTGGTGATACCAATGGGGTCACGGGCAGCAACAACACGGTCCTGCTTCTTATCCCAAAGAACCCAAGAGAACATGCCATCAAGGTGCTTGGGGGCATCAAGGCCGTACTCCTCATACTAGTATATATCAGCATGTCGACTCTAATTCAGATTCCATTATATCTGGCTTGACGTACCAAGGGAATGATAACTTCGCAATCGGAGTGCGTTTTGAAGTTGTACTTGTGACGAAGGTTCTTGCGAATCAGGCGGTGGTTGTAGATCTCACCGTTGACGGCGAGGGCGAGGGTGCTATCATCGTTGACGAGGGGCTGGGCACCGGAGTCTAAGAAGATATTGTTAATAAATGGACCTTCAAATTGTTGATCGTCCACAGAGGCTACATACCAACACCGACAATGCTCAGACGCTCGTGCGCCAGGACTACGAATCACACGTTAGCATATCACGCCGACACCGAAGTAATTGCGCATTAACTCACTAGTGCTCTCGGCGCAGAAGTTTCCGCCTGTTGGAAAAGTTTTGTTAACCCTATGATCCCCACATATACTGCGTAATGTTGCAACTCGAGTTGTGACTCACTCCAATCAGGACCGCGATGGCGCACACTATGATCAGGGACACAAGTCAGCGAGAACTCTATAGCTTGCGAAATGCGAAATACAGATCGAAGCAATTGAAGAAGTGATGGGGATGCTCACGCCTTGGCCATGCGCAAAGCGGTAGGCTTGAACTTTTGCACATCGGGGTGACTAGGACTCTAGTTAGTATTCCCCGAATTGACATCCCACTAGAGGAGGGGAGTTAAGGTAGGACATGACGCACTGGTGGCACGCGAAAATTCCACACATGATGGGCAATTGGGAAGTGTGGTTAGAGATGAAGATCAATTGAGGAGAAAGAAGAAGGGTAACGGAGTAGAATTGACTAATCGACCGGTTATATGGGGAACCTTAGAACGGCGATTTTTTTCAAATTTGCCCCGGTGCCCTTCGGCGGGGCGAGGGGCGATGTCGGCAAGTCTTTGAGTCACCGATAAGATAACAGCCCCTGGACAATTTGCCCAGTTACATAGCTTCGACAGGTTACAGATTTTACTACGGAGTACTACGCCTAGATAGGTGACGATATTAGCGGGTTCCTTTCCTCGGGTCATATTATTAGTCTATCTCAGTCTGACAGGAAATCCTTGGAGAGTGAGCTGGTTCTGTGTCACGTGATTAGCATATACCCCCACCATGAACTATAGCCCTAGCCAAGCCTCTCCTTGACGAAGTGTATTTCCATTTCCGTGCAAGGAAACCCATCACAAATATCAAACAAGGATGCGTAGCCAAGGAAATAAGAACGCCACTGTGTTGATCACTTGATCACTAGCTTGCTTCATCCCACAAGCATGTCTGTCGATTGCTTCTAAGCTCAGTTGGAGATGGTTAAAACGAGTGTATAGTCCCATTTGGAAAAAGCTTATCCTCATATTGCTTCTATGCCATCAACTAGAATCGTTTTTCATTATAAAAACAGCTAGGAAAGTCGGTTTTAGGGAGAAAATACGGAGTCACTAAAGGCGAGGTCGCGGCTACCTCGATATTGAGGCCTCCATCATGAAGATCTATGTGAGACCCATGAGGATTGTATCGGTATAAGAGATATGTCTCTTCTGGCTTCTTATTTTGGGCCTTAAAAATAGAGTGAGATGGGATCATATTAGGGTTCTTTACGTTCAATGCTGAAATAGTGGAAGAGTACAAATATACAGCTACCCCGCCAAGCTGTTGCTTATTTAATTCTGGTCGAGAATAGTCGGCGTGACGTCTCTTTTGGTAGTCTTTTTGAATGTCTTTTTAGATATCCTCCGGGATATTATTTTTAGTGTCCCCCTTACGGCCATTAGAATATAGGCGGTGAAAGGCTTATAAATTTGATTGTCCCGGCTACGGGGGCTCCGGGAAGGTCGAATATAGACTACATAGCTCTAGCTGAATTGGTAGATATGACCTAGTGTCCAGTACATAATCCTACATTTCTAAGATTCCAATAGAGAAAGGTTTGCCAATTCGGTTTTAGTTCATCCAGTAAATACGTTAGTGTCGGGTTATTTGAAAATGTAGGTTAATGCAGCCTCCCAAGACATATAGATGTTGGGCTACAGGTAATTTTACCTGGGCACAGGAGTAAACAAGCCCTGCAGTACGACATGGAATTTCTCCTGCGAGAGTCATCCTGTACTGAATACATGGCGAGCCTAAGCATCCCAGCAAGGAGCATGTATATGGTATCATTGTTTCTGAATGACCCTAATCCCAGAAAACGCCATCCATTGGGATATGTAGAAACGCCATGCTCGCGATTGAAAAGAAAAACTTGCTCCCTTCGTTAAACAATAAATGCATAATCTTCCCTCAATCTCCCTGGTATCCCATGCTGAAAGAGAAAAGAAGTAAATGACCCATGCAGCGCCATCGCTGTTTACGCTTGGGTAACTCAAAAGCCTGATTGGGCTGATTTCCTAGTTGGGCTGATTTTCCTTCACAACCATGCGAACCCGGCGTTCATATTGGGGACGGTCCTTCTTGAAGAGGTTGTAGGCCTCAGCCTGTGCGGGTGACTCGGGGTTCGGGTCATCCAGTAGATCTTGGATGCCAAGCAAGAGCTGCTTAATAGTGATGGCAGGTCGCCAACCCTCCTCCTCATTCAAAATTGACAGGCAAACCGTTCCAGAAGGGTAGACATTAGGGTGGAAAAGTGCCGGCGTGAATTTGCCTGAATAGAGCTTGTATTAGTATTTTGTTGTCACAAGCAACCATACTGATAGCTCCCAGTAGAAGATCTTTTCTGGCGAGCTGGCACAAGGTTATATCGCAAAATAGATACGTACATTTGGGAGGCTTGGTAGGATATTCTAAAAGCGCGAAAGTATCTTGATTAGTATAAGGATCTTCGCGGTCATGAATATATTGCGCCACTCACCATCGGGGAAAATCAAGTCGATTTTGAAAAGCCCACCTTCCCAGAGAGTGTTAGCCTTCCCTGGAATAGCACATTCCCAGTTCTTGAGGTCCAATCCACCCTGCGGGGCACGTTTCGGCTTTGCGACAAAGCCAAATGGGTGGTCGCGACGCCATTGCTTCCTAGGGAATCCATAAAGGTCAGTGCGGGCCAAGTGCATGGCACAGGTGATGCGCAGAATCGCAGAATCCGCTGGACAAGAAATATGCTTACCGCTCTTCTTGGAGACGGTTCTGACACAACGACATCTTGGGTGATGTTCAGCGGGTGAGAAGCTGAAACAGGTTAACTCGCGGTGTAAGTAGATCAAGTAGCAGAAAAATGCAACTTGAATTCAAATACTGTGCAGGACACAATTAGTTGTTGAGTGATGGGTAATGATAGAGGGAGAAAGAGGTGCGGTGATGAGTGGAAGATTTTAAAAGTGGCAATCCTCAAAGCCGGGGAGGTGATAGCAATTGACCTCCCCACGCGAACAATGAGGTTGCTTATGTAATACCTGCAGAAGACCAGGCCGGGCCTTCCCAGGTCGCCCAGGAACCTCCCAAGGAGCCTCACTTTTTTTGTTCGGCATAGATAGCAATTCTGACTGGTTCTGCGGGGTGTTATTTAGTGTCCTCATGTTGACTATAGGTTTTGCCACTTTTGTCTGGTGGTCCCTCTCGTTCTTCTACTTCTCCGACGCAGTACTAGATATATAGGGCTATACACTCGCACTTTTTTGAGACTTGATTGGTGTAAAGTAATGTTACTCATACGAGCTCAATCAACCAAAGCAATGTAAGGGCGAGGGTCTTAAATTACAGCCCCGGTTCTGTCTGTATCATATGAACTGTAGCCAAAATGAAAGCCTAGTATTTAATGCACCAATATTAGGCAAACTATATCGAGTAACCATTTCCAACCTGCCAAATTAGCACAATTCATAATATTCGTTATTTTACAGCAAACAAGATATCACTGGTCCATCTTTGCACGCTGACTCGCCGCACGAACATCCATCCACTCCCTTATAGGTTCCCACTTGCGGCACGTGTGCGCCTGTCCAACTTCAAGCCCAACTATATCATTATTATAATGTCCCACAGGAACCGGTGATAGGTCCCCATGACATTCGATAGCTTGCCGCAGTTGATCTAGACAATGATCACGGTGAATTCAGTCCTAAAACCTCCCATTAAATCAGCCCAGGTATTGTACATGTCAGGAGATGGAAGTCCGGAATATTGAGGCATAGATAGGTCAATGTCTCTGTAGACCTTGCCCATCGCCTCATCAAGCGCAAGCTTCCAACTCACGTTCCTCATAGGAGATATATGGATGTTTATCACAGAGGTCCGTTCAGAAGGCTGACAGAGACGTAGCTCTATATGCGGAGGAGGAATTGTGTTGTTGAGATAGTAGGTAGCCTGTAATCAGGGCTAAAGAGAAGGACTCTGAGTCTGTGTCATCGCTGTGAATCGGTCGATAGGACTGTTCTTTGAAGAAATCTATTACTCCCATGGCGTGGTACCTTTTCAAGAATTGTCACGGGGTTTGTTGTAGTATTGAATTCCTAACACACGAATTGTTAAAAAGGGAAATGGGAAAGACTTGCTTCAAATAATGAAATCAGGGTATTAAGTATAGGAGATCGCGGATGAGATGAGCAAGGGAAATCGACCAATGATCGACGATCTGGAGTACATATGTAGCATGATCTGCATTCCTCACGCGGTTCCTGATCGGTATCAGCCTCAGAGCGGGCCCATATACATATTCCCATACAGTATTTGAGCTTTTGAAATCGATCCTAATACACACTTCATCAAATCAATGCTGAAAAATACAAACCCGCTTTCTTTACGCCGTCTGCCAAGGATTGTAGACAGCTTCAAGCGCTAGTATTATTCACACCTAGTTACGAATCCTGCTATGTACATATGATGTGGTGTTGCAGCACCCCAGGGCTACCGGTAAGGGGGTCAGCTACAGGACCAAAATTCAACACGACTTGCATATACAGAACATTTCCCAGCAACCCTATAGCTATTTCAAAGTATGTAATCCCCTATGGATGCCATCACTATACCTAGACCATAACTTTACTCAATCAATTTCTACGATCAAGCCCAACAAGGCCTAGAGACAATCAATTTCATACATAGAATAAGAATAGGTTCATCTTTGTTATATTTAGTGAAATATACTGTTTAGAACACTTTTCCCAGCTTAATTTTGCCAATATGAAGCTCTCCTTGCTCACTCTCGCGATTTCTGCCACCCTAACTATCACTAAACCTATGATGAAACCCGAAGGAAATTCTAAGCGTGGCACAGCCCTATTTGAAAGCTCCGTCTGTGAATCCAACATCGAGAAGCGTAGTGCGGGATATTTGCCGGCATTGACAGAGTCGAAATCTAGAAGTGCGGTGAAGTTGCGCGATTGGGGGAGTCAGGGAGCACAGTATGCACGCCAGCTAGGTCCATCCCAACCGAAAAGAAAGGTGCAGTGAAGCTACCACATTCGAAGGAAACAAGTATGCTTCGCATGTGAGCAAAGAGGAGACCAAGGGGTAAGTAGGAATATCATTATCTGGTGTATTGAGTAATGTTTTACAAATTGTAGACTGGATTGCAATATTGCTGGCAGGCCTAGGAAGCTGGGATGCTTCAAGACAATGCAACTGGAAAACATGATTCAAGCTCTGCTACCTGTCAACCAATCCAAGTTCGTTTTGTTAAGCAGCTTGGTTCCTACCCAAACTTTTACCCTGGGTAACATTGTAGACTGGCGAGTAAATCGTAGGCGGAAAATAGGCATCCTTAGGGGAGTATAGATCTCAACTTGATATAGTCATTTTGTTTATTATTTATATATATATTTACGTTCTACAAGAATAGTCAGCCTCATATGGCCTTTGTACTTGACAATGTCACGCTTTCCGTGGCATATGCTTGAAAGAAGATTAGGGACATTATATATAAAAGCACTCGATGTGTTTTTAGCAGTATATAAAAGCCCTAAGATTCATAAACTGGGCAGAGGTCTTTCCCATATATAACGAGGAACTAATCATAATACAATACGTCAAAGGTAGAGCTATTTAGTTGGTGATATCCATCTATCGGAATATTCGCGAAAACCAGCAAGCTATGAACTTCTAGGTCAATCCTACCTGGGTGACCTGAGACAAATCCCGGCGTTTCCATTCCCATTACAACTTCAAATGCGTGTCCTTCTTTCAAGGTCACAATATTACACTTATGGCCGTCGCCTACTAATTTACGAACAAAGGCATTCATATATTCTCCAAGGTAACAAAGAGTCGAATTGACCCTCGACAAAGGCTTTGCCCAACAACAAAAGTTTGTCGGTAGATACCAACACACTTTGAATCTGTTCAGAGAAGTATAAAGGAAGATCTGCCCATTTCATATCTCATTCCACACTCAACAACCTTCAGCCAAACTCCTATCATCAATCTCTACATACAACATCCCAAAGATACATACAATCATCTACCCATCATGTGTTATTCCTTTATCTATTACTATGCCCTGTGCCTGCACCTAGACCAGGATACAACCCACCAAATCGCATGCCACAATGCCTTCATAAAGGGCTACGAGTGCACCGAAGCGTCGCAAACCACATTGTATTCCTCACTTATAGGGAATTGCCTGCAATGCAAGCTTAATTATCTGACGCTACGCCATTCTAGCTTCCGCGAATGGCGGAGAGAAGATCTTCTGGCTGCATTAAACGATGCATTCCAATATAGCGACGAAGACGACTGGACTATCGAAGACAGCGACGCTGAGGAACTAGATATGCAAACACTATTCTCCCGGTCTCCCAGCTCGACTCGCAGGCCTTTCACTGCCCGAACTGAGAACCGGGAGACCACTGCGTCCTTCCACAGTGGTCCGGCACGCATGCCGACCATAGTGCACCAGTCCTCGCTTCACTTATCTTCTGTCGCTTTGGTCGAAAATGCTGATGATTATACAGATGATGGAGAGGAGTACGTCTACGAGGATTCGCAGGAACCTCTGCCGCAGATGCGCCGGACCTGGCGGTCTTGGATCCCTCTTCCTACTAGGTTGTTGCGCAACGAGCAGACTCCTACATGTCTGGCATTGATCGCTGATGACGATATGTCTGATACCGAGTCTTTGTTCGGCACTTCTAAGCCGAAGGAGTATTCTCAGACTTGGCGTTCCCGGATTCCCCTTCCTGTTAAGAAAGTTTCGGGGCCATAGATTGATAAATTAGAGTGATCGGATGGGAGTCTTTATCGGAGTTTCTGGGGTCCCATAGGATTGGATGATTTACTATTGAGATACTCCGTAATTTGGGGTTGTTTCATTTTGAGAGGTAGTCTTGGGGAACGTTGCAATGAGACTTCACTAGAGCAGTATCAAATGTAATCGAACATTTTCATTAACATAGTTAAGCACACGAAAGGGTATGAACATAGCAAGCGGCCATGTAAACCCCTGGTCAAACTCCTCAATCGAAAAAAAAACACTGCGCCATATCTTGCTGCCATTGAGTATCTAATCTGGTCTTCCAGCACATTCACGGCGTATCGTATGTGCGAGAGTCGAGAATACACAACTTAAGAAACGATCCACTTGTCATAGCGTAGTCAAAAGGGCATGAATAAAAGCAATTAGTCCGTGTAAATCCCCTGGTCGAACTTCTCGAGGTCATAAAAGCGTGCGGTGATTGTGTTACCATTGAAGATTCGGCCTTCGAGCGCGTTCACGGCCTATCAGGTATGCAATAGTCAGTTATGCGCAAATCACATTTGAATCAGGATATAGATCTCAAAAGCTTACCCGTAGAGCAGACAAGGGATGCCTGAATTTCACGAAGACCGGGACTGGGGTTCCAACGTCGCGAGCGATGAAAACTCGCTCCACATCTCCATACTATGAGACCCTCAAGTTAGTAAAAGCCCAGCAGAGCCCATCGACAAGAGGAAGCGTACCTTGTCACCACACTCCTGTCCAATCTCCTGCATCAAACCACCGTTTTGACCCCCCTCCATCTCAGCATCCAGATCCATCCCCTCCAGCATGCCCAGTAGCTTGACCACTTCGCTCATAGGACCAAACTTGCCGGTTTCATATTCACCCTTGTTGTTGCTTCCAATGATCTTACCTCGTCCAGCAGGTGTGACAAAGCCACCACCCTCTGAGTCTGGTCGCTTCTTTCGCTTCTCGAGCTTGACTTGGAGCGGGTTCACCATACCAGAGCCAGTAGCGCCGAGGCCAGATCCCTTGGTCCAGCCATACTTGGAAAGTAGTCGTTCTGCGAAGCCTTGCTGGCCGGGGCGAAGGGATCGTGGCGCGGACCCACCTGGGTTTCCCTCATCCACCGGTTGCTCTTGGGCCAGTGCGGCTTCAAGTTCGGCTTCGGAGGCTGGGATGTCTTCTGGAGGCGGCGGGAGAGTGTATCGGACTGGTGCACGGGAGATGGTTGCAAAGCTGGGTTGGAAGGCATCAAGGGGGCGTGGTGGTGGAGAAAGAGGAGAAGGCGGTATGGCTTGTCCGGATGGTGGGTTTTCGGCTCTCTGAAAGCGGTGCATGTATGCGTCTTCGCCGGTGGAGGCATCGGGCATTCTGGTAGGATCTTCAGTGCGGGGTGGAAGTGAGGTCGGGAGTTGGGCCTGAACGGGGATGGAACCATTGTCGAAGCGTTGTCCTAATGCTGCACGGCGAGCAAATGCATCGTCACCGGATTGGTCGTTGGGGATAGAAGCTGCTGGTGGCACGTTGTTAAGATTTAGCGGCGGCGCAAAGTTGCTTGGGGGCGCGAATTGTCCTGGTGGCTGTTAGTCTTAGGGTCTTCACTAATTGCAAAACACCCGAACATACGCTTTTTTGGCCGGTCATCATCCTCGCTATCGAAATATCTGCTCGGTGAGCGGTTTCTGGCATGCACATACAAGAGATCCTTCCACTCGCGGATTTCGGAAATCCTCTCGTCACTATTGCGGTAATCCTTGTAATTGGTAGGTCGAGAAGTGTCGTAGACATTGTCCCAATTTTGGACAGCGTACATTTCAACATTCTTCCTGCGCTTCTTTCTTCCACCGCGCTGTCGCTTCTCGCGCGCGTACTCATAATCTTGGTCATCATTGGTGGTCCAATCAGCCAAAGTGCTCTTTGTCGGCATCGAGGGGCTAGCTGAGGGCTGTGGTTGCAGCAGTGCTTTGGGGAAAGTATGTTTCGGTTTGGGTTTCCGGGCTGAGAGCTGTGGCCTTTTTGGGGGCTGGAATCGAAGGAAAGCTGTGGAAAAAAAAGAGAAAGTCAGTATGTGCCAGTCCATGTATCAAATAAGGGCAAATACCAGGATTCAGTTGTTGCTTTTTGGCTCCGGCGTCACTAGGTTGAGGTTCGGTCTCCGGCTGTTTAAAGACAACAGGGGCACGGGAAATGACGCCAGGCGTATCGTTAGAGGTATTAAGTAGGTCGGCATATAGTGACATGCCACCTTTTCGGGGAGGGGGATCAGAAGCCATGGTTGTTATGGTGAGAGGGTGGTGTCGAAGGTCTGAGAACGTCGGCAGCGATGTTTAGTGCGACTAGTCGACGCGTCAGCGATAAGGCCGCCTCTTATCGCTTCCGCCTCCGCCCAACTACCCGCTCTCACCGTCGTGACTATGATGCTCATTCATCAGCCGGCCGGCCATCCTTACGTCTTTTGCATATACTTCTTTTGTCTTTCTTTTCTTTTCTTTTCAGTTGAGTTTTCTCTCGGATTTGCTCAATTGTGTCTCTGATTTCTACCTCTATCTAAACAAATTATTCGGCCAGCAAATGTGAGCCCGAAGATAGCTCCATCCCGAATCAAAATTAGAATCAGACACAATACCTGAGGACGCGATGACCCAACAAAGGCCAAATGCCAAAGCATTGGGCAAGCCAAAAGGAGTATGTACACTGCATTGCAGATACCAATCTAAACACTGTCTGGCTACTTGATTTCTTAGCCAAACTCTCCAATTTTCCCTCTGTTTTCATATCAGATAGGCCCTCTAATACTGATCTGGATCTAGTCTCTCAATGCTCCTATTGCAGCTTTTACAATGGCCGTCATCCTTTGTTCATACTGTTTCAGCTCTATCCGCACTGCGCGGCGAGACGCCCAGACCCAAGCTACGGGGCCCGGTTCTTATCAGCGAGTTCGGCCATTAGAGAGAAAGGACGAGTCATGGGTTCAACAAGCACTTGATGAGAGTCGAGCGCAGAATGGTGGGAAGGTATGACTTTGAGGTGATAGATGTATGTTTAAATGTGCTTTTGTACATGTAGGATATGGACTAAATCCACTACAATAGTGCTCGATGATCGTTCGTGATACTAATATGTAAATTTCTTTGTTCAT
This sequence comes from Penicillium sclerotigenum, assembly GCA_928213465.1. Classification (NCBI taxonomy): domain Eukaryota; kingdom Fungi; phylum Ascomycota; class Eurotiomycetes; order Eurotiales; family Aspergillaceae; genus Penicillium; species Penicillium sclerotigenum. Next base: position 87,465 of record CAKMRK010000695.1, on the reverse strand, counting down.
CAAAGCTCTTTGTTGCTATATAGGTGAAAAGAAAGCAGAATCAACTAGAAGTAACATCTGCGTCTTCATATTCAATCAGAATTTTCAGTGTATGAATGATCATGCACCAGGAGTCTAAGTGTGTTGACAACCCAGTTCAATCTTGAAATTGTTCATCATGCGAATAGTGAAGGAGGAATGTGAGATTTAGCCAAAGGAATCGCAAGGCATGGCATGACGGTAAACATGGGGTGATGAGACTATATAGGCACATCTAACAGGCTTTCAATAGATTTAATAGATCAAATGGCCACAAAGCCAATGACATAAATGGTTTGATCCAAATCAGGTTAGCAAGTGAACGTGATAAAATCGACATCTGGTTGATCTGAGATTGATCTGTGAACGCTGTATGATTGACCCTCAAAGTGCTCACATTAAACACCTGAGAAGCAAATACAGATTGATGGTCGAAGGGAAAAAAAATGTGAAGGGAAAATGAGGAAAGGAAAAGAGGAAAAAAATCATTGCGGCAAATTTAAATAGTGTGTCACGTGAGTTGTCCCATATGTTTGCACCTTTCATCTACTTTTTGCCTGGGCATTTTATACAACGCCCACATACCAGCATCAATATCAGCATCAATATCAGCATCAAGTTGAAAACTGGACTTTAGCCACTTTAACTCCAATATAGAACTTTTGCCTTTCGTTCAAGCTATTTATTATATTTATTATAGTGATCCTATCATCAATAGCTATAATCATGGTCTCTGTGCGAACATTGCTTCGACTAAATTTGAAGCAATATAGATTAACTGATGTTGACTTTCACAAGAAGCTGGAGCATACATAAAGCTTATGGTATAATTAATTCTAATGCCCGAAAGTTCCTTTGGTTCTATTCTCCCCACTTCTGCTCAGCTTGAATACATAAAGGCCATTGCTTACAACAACCTCTCTGTCCACCTTAGAACCGATAAATTTGGCGTCCTTCCTCTCAAGGAGCTTGCGTTGTACAGACTTGCTGCATAGATCAGAGAAAATACTACATGACATCTTTGTTCCCCGAAATCACTCTCCAAATCATGATATCAATGCCTCATAATTCCAGACTTCTCGGTGTTCTCATGAAAGTAATTTCGACCACCTTTGTGAATTTGGTTGCTAGGAGGAGGTCCTTGACCTTATCCAGGATCACAGGGAACACGGATCTCTCATCATTTCCAGAGCTGTGAAAAGAAGGCATGGTTGTCTAGCGACACACCCATAAAGCCTTTAATGGTGTGGAGGAGTCTTTGATGTTCCCCTGAAGAGCCCTGGAGGAGGAAGATTTTCCTCGAGACGGGTTTTTTCCGTTGTGACAATTGACACCAATCTGCCATTCTCGAAAGAATTCTCGATACGTTCAAATCATCACCAGATGGAAACTCACCGCAATTTCGGATAGAACTCTGGTACAAAGGAGGTGGAACCCAAGGAGGTACGGTGGTCTGGAGGACTCTTAGAATTCATTCCACAGGCTTCACAACGGTTGCGATGCATTCTCGTCATTTCCTAGTGGGTAGTTTTGGCTGAAATATATCCTTCATCTTCCAAAATCAGAGATAAGACCATTCCTTTATTCGAGGATGTATATTCATGAGAATAGGTAAGCATGTAGAATAGGCGATTATATACAGAAAAGACATGCAGAAGTCAGGGAAATGGTAGACAAGTTTAAAAAGCAACAAGAAAGAAAGAAAAAAAAGCCATGGTTTGATGCACAATAATCTTTCAGCTAAGATGCAGCGGCATGTGAAGACATGCGAAAGCTGTTTCGAATGTTGGAGCCTTAAAGTCTGGAGACAGTGTCATCTATGCCGAGACTCTCGCACCCTTTCAGAATGCAGTAGCCAAAATTTACTCGCTAAAGATTGATCTGCAAATAACGAACAATAGACCGCCCCTTCCATGTCTATACGGATTGTGACAAAGGGAAAGAAGGACTTGGCGATCAGAAACGGTGAAGTGTGATGTTTTAGAAGCGGATATGAAAGTTGGAGATAGAGGTAGTCTTTTGTGTGTTGATATATTGTGGGTATCAAATAGATCCACGAGCTTCTTCTTCCATCTGGATCCTCAGCGCACCCTCATGCTGTAATGTATTGATCTGCTTGCGCAGGTATTCGTAGGTGAGCATAGTGGTCATGGCAGCTGGGATAGCCCGGAAAAGATTGACGCCGATCCCGGAATAAAACGCACGCCATCCCTCTTCTTTGAGGATTGTCTGGAACGTGCGCACCATGCCATTATAGCGCGGGCGGCTTGGCATTCCGTCTGAGGAAGATATGCCACCCGACCGGCCGCGGTCATGTGGATGTTTCAATCCGCCGCGGAATGTAATCTCTTCGTGAGATTGTGCCGGAATAGTCCGTTGCTGTGTTTGGAGTCGGGTCCGCAAGACCTCGTGCGGGTATGTAACTGTGCTTGCACAGATCTTGCTGAGGAAAGTGGCGACGGATATTCCCACCCAGTGTGAGCTACCGGTATCGGGGTGTTCACCGATACTGTAGCCTGTAAACGCCATCTTTAGATATTCGTAGAGGGGGAATTGAATGGCCACATGGGTCAGTCCCAGCAGAGCCGGGGTAAGGCCAGAGTAGAAGGAGCGAATGCCCTCGATTTGATACATCTTTCGAGCAGCATCCCATGTGCCTGAGTATTGCCACGGGGCTCGCACTCCTTCACTGTTTTGTTTAAGGCTTTGTGACATGAGCCTAGTCTTGATGACCCAGATAGGGTTCGTCACAACCGTCGAGCATGCACCGGCTGTGATTGAAGCATAGCCGCGGGATAACCACCAGCTTCCTGTAACTCGGTCAGTACTGATAAATGGCCAAATCCTCCATTCCGGAGGAACCTACCTGTCTGATCATAGAAATATTCACGAGTCCGGTCATAGACTGCTAGATAAACAGCCCAGGTGGGGAGATATCCCAGCAACATTGGACCTAGCCCCTGGTAGAGACCGCGAATGCCATCTTCTCGCCAAATCCTCCTCCCGCTTCCGAGCATGCCACGATAGAGCACTCCCGAGGCAACTTCCTTTGTTCCACGCCGAAACCCGCCCTGGGCTTGAAGCTTCGTTTTTATGACATCAAGAGGACATGTGACAATGCCAGAGGCCACGCCAGCGCTAGCTCCGCAGAAAGGTGCAATGTAAAAGTTAGGTATTTTGGTGGAAAAGAGCTCGAGGCGTGCTTTGAAATCAGAGCTCGGTGCGACGGGCACGTTGGGAGCATGGTCGACATGGATTGTCCGGTTTTGGTTTTGGGAGCTGTTCGGAGCGCTTCGGCCGTTGGTAGTCATCTTGGTGGCCGGCGCTCACGCAGCTTGTCGAACCGTACTGAATCAACGAGGGCTCCCGGACACGAGCATATCGGGTGCTCGATCCGGAACCCAATAACCGTGTTTTAAACCGAGCTGGGAAAGAAATGTAAATTTATCAGAATGTCCAAAGTCCAAAGTCCAAAGTCTGTAAATGGCGTAAAAAAGGTGTGAGTAATGACGGAGGATTGAGAGAGAGTTTTCGGGGCCGATGGTTGCCGAACCCGGTGCGATTGCGTTGAATGCACAATGTTCTATTATCTTGCAGCACGGACGTGGGCGGGGTTCTAAGAACAAACAAGCTTCTCGATGTAAACAGGGATTATTCGTTGCTTTGAGACTTAAGAAATCCCATCTCAGTCAAGACAAGAGATAAGATCGAAAAGGGGACATGACATAGGAAACCCATTCGTTAGGTGGAGTGCACCGATTGCCATTCCAGCTTCTCCACCGCCTCAGGCAGATAAAGATCACGTGTTGTTGGCCTCAGGTGTAAATCTACCGTTTCAGGACTAGCCGCCTGAGCTCCGTTTTGCACAACCTCGCAACATCGGGTCATCTCGTGTTCCAGTCGGATAGCCTTACCAACCCTTCACCACACCCACGTCAATTGGGATACCCGGGATTAAAAATGTCTGCCCCTTCGCTCGCCAGTTACATCGTCAAGCGCCCATGGCTCAAGAGCTGGCTCACCCCTCTCTCCCACTGGTACACCGATGCCGCCGGCTACAGGAGACTCGGACTCAAGTAATTCTTGCCCTCCCACATCGACAACCCCCCGACCACGAGCGATTGAGACAATGATTGGAAATTGGCTGGCCGAATTCGTCGCGCATCCGTGGCATATCTTTGAATGCAATCACAGTTGTGTCGGATTTGCCCGGAGCCTGGTCTCTCGGATATCGTTCGCGGCAGGGTTGGACCGAAACACTTGCTAACCGCCCATCTAGGTTCGATGACCTGATCCCTGAGGAGAGCGAGAACGTCCAGAAGGCCATCAAGCGTCTTCCTGCTAAGGAGGCCTACGACCGTGTCTTCCGTATCCGCCGTGCCTTCCAGGTTCGACCGACCCCCTTCCTCTATATCTGACCGGCGCGGAACCTAACAAATGTGTCAATTGCAGTGCTCTATCTCCCACACTCTCCTTCCCGCCCATGAGCAGACCAAGCCCGAAGAGGTGAGTCCCCAACATCCAAATTTCGCCCTCCCCGCATTGGTTCTCCCTATCGGCCAATCCTGTTGCACGGATTTGTCACATCCACCTCGACTCCGTTGTGGGGAATCTTCTCACCACAGCGAACGCAATTCTAACGATGCAAATCAAATAGGACGTCGAGTATCTCAGCCCCATCATCCGCGAGATCGAGAAGGAGGCTAAGGAGCGTGCTGACCTTGACAACCTTGTTGTCCGCAAGTAAGCCGTTACTGTTTGGTTCAATAGAATATGAAAACAGGGGGGTTTGGGTAGCATTGTTGTTGGCATGGAATAAACGCCTCTTCTGCTTTCTTCGTAATGGAATGGGCGTCGGCGGCAGCGGCCCATGGCTTGGTTACGCAGCCTGTGTGTACTGATACTGTACAAATCGATTTTCTTCGCGCGATTATCTCTTTGGTCAATCTTGTAATCGATAAGTGGGTCTTGCGCTTCTCGCTGTATCCATAGCCTTTAGTAAAGAATGGGGTGGTTCGAGGAAGCCTATGTGGGTTGGGGTAGCTAGTCGGTTTGGGCGTCAGGCGCCCAACATCTCTGCCTGCACATGTATAACCTCTTCAATTATACGCCTTTTCTCATGGCCACGACTTCAGTGCCACAATTCACTCTCAAAGGCCAACTCTATATACTATGGAAACACCTATACTACGGCACCATCTCAAATGCTCAACATCCAATAAATCACATGGTATCAAGACAGCTTGATTCAGGAAGGTGGTACTTCTACGCCCTTCAACCACCAAGAACAGCCACATCAACGTCCTCAATCCGCCACATATACCACATAAACAAACTCCTACATCAACCAAGTAAGCACATTGTCTACACCATGAACAGGTTCAGACATACCTATATGGTGCAAACTTGGCAGCAAGTTCCAGCATATCCTTTTCGGCCATATATTTGAACTTACCACCACCCTTGCCCTTGAGTTTGCTCACATCACGACCCATAAAGGCAGCACAGCCTCGTCTACTAAGGTGTCAATAAACGCATCTGCTAAGCTGCAACACAAACATCTCCCGGTCATAAATAAGACCAAGAATTTATATGTAACAAAAGCAAGAAATAAACTTACTGCACTCCCAAGTCCCCAGTAGAAAACACATCAATACGCTTGAGCGCAAACACAGCAAACATCTCAACTGACCACTTCCCCAATCCACGAACAGCAATGAGCTTCTCCAAAAGCTCCTCATCAGTAGCCCGCACCAACATCCTTGCCCCAAGCTCCCCACTAGCAAACTTTTCCGCAAGACCTTGGATATACTCCGCCTTGCGCTGCGACAGCCCCGCCGTGCGCAGGGTAGGGATATCACACTTGGCGACCTGATCCGGGGTCGGGAACTTTGCATGTTGATGTCCATCAGGCGCAACAGTATCGGGTAAATCAAACAGCGCCAGAAACTTGTTCTTGATAGACTTTGCTGCCGCGCCGGAGACTTGCTGGCCGATGATGCTGCTGGTCAGGCTGTTAAAGGGGTCGATTTCCTCTGCTAAGCCGGCAGGTGAGAATAGCGGACATGGATGCTTCTTGATCACTGTTGCAATACGCGGGTCTGTCGCTATGAGGTGCGCGACGGCTTTCTCGAGTAGTGTCCCTGTTGTAGCTATTGGCCGTGGAAGGCCGGTTTTCGAGGGTGAGACATCTTCTGCGCGCGCTGGGTAGACGTTTACTGTTGAGCCGTGGGGTGTTATCAGGGTTGCGTTTGTTCGGTGCGGGTCAACTGGGCGGTCGAGGGGAGGCGGAGTCTGAGGTCTGAATATCGTTGGGTTAGTGGTTGATGGTTGGTTGTCTGTTTCTGGTTTCTCTGTGGCTGCTGGCTCGGAGGACCAATAGGAGGACCCTGTTTTTAGTTTCGTCTTTGTGGGCTTTTTATCTGATTTGCTGGACTTTGTGGGCGCCTTGCGAGGTTTTGTCACTGCGCTGCGTTGGACTCGAGTTGCTTCGCTTGGAGCTGGGCTTTGCAGTAGTGGTGTCTTGATGGTTGGGGCGGAACTCAGTCGGGCTGAGCGTCTGAGGGACATTTTTGAATAATATATGAGATAGTCTGTTTTCAATGCCTATGTACTGAATCTGAGGAAGTCTCGAGAGGGTTGTAGGGGAAGCTGTGGTTTGTGGAGGTGCGGAGTTGGAGATATGCTACCCCACGAGTGCCAAGCACAATGACGCTCTCTAATGGCAGTTGGCCGACAGAAACGCGACCTGCTTATCATTGAGCGTTGATTCTTGATGTGATAATTGATTTCATTGTTCAATCTCTTCACCTTCAACCACACCATCTATATATCTCCCTTATAAGGAGACCTATGAACACTCAAGAAATCCGGAAACTTTATTTTTGCACCACACGTATCTATGGAGACACGACATGATGCAGTTTACTGCATATTTGCCCAGACTTCCCTTTTTAACCCGGGTTGTCCCTTATGAATAATATTGAAAGTTACTGCAGTATGATCCTATGAATCGCATATCACTCTCCCTATCTTACCTTGCTATAGAGGCAGAGTCAAATACTTTCTCAAAGTCTGATGATCCATCTCAAATTTGAGTAGCCATCGTGTATCGTCTACGGTACGCATTGGCTTTCGCTGTGACTATGATGATCTCTGCGTTGCCGTCACAGGCGCCGACTACTATCGCAGCTACTGAAGTCCCTCATATTGCGAGCCGCCTGTTGCTAGATACCAGTGACACGACTTTGCCTGTGTATCGCATGGAAGCAAACTTTAGCGCCGAGGGACACCATATAAAGTCTTCCATGGTAGACTTGCAGCTCGAGGATTTCGAAAATCAAATTTCTGTCTACGAGCGTGATGTGCTCGTTATGATGGGAGGATAATTGAATGTGTTATGGGTGTAGTACATGACATGCTGGATGCTGGATTCATTCCTTGATGATTCTATTGTTTAGTTCTATGCTCCGTAATGCAAATGGCTTATGATCTACCTTAGTAACAGGGCGAGAAAAGCCTCAATCTACATGCATGTATATATCCAATAGAATCTAAGGATATGTGGTATTTGAAGGAAATTTCGGTCAATGATAAATATATAATTGCTATAAATATCCCTAGATTCACTCCATGGAGACCAGCAAATCAGAATTGGAAGACGTATACGGAAAAAGTATGAAAAAGATTGTACCTTGGATTTATACTGAATAGTCACGCGATTGGATGCAGTGTACTCCGCTGTAGTACAGTTCCAAGGAACTACATTTGTATCCGCAAGAACACCCGGTGGACCGAAATCGAAGATCCATGGTCACTCCGCAATACAATACAGCTCTTACATGAAATTTCGAAGACCAACTTGAAGGACTGAGTATAGATATATGTAGTTAGTGATATCAGTGTCATTTTATATTAGAAGTATTATTTAGCTATGGAATATATAGGTATTACATGAAAGACGTAGATGCTCACATCATGGTCTACGGTTTGTTGACTCACTACCCGGCTAATTATATCCGGGAGGTGAAAAAATAGGAAAAAGAAAAGGTGAAATGAACCTTTGTTTCTTTAATAATTCAATTATGTTGTAGAGATCGTTACAGATCGACCAGTGAAAATAGAGATTGGTATTTAGGCTGAAGCGTTGGACCGAGTCAAAATCCCCAGATGTTTTTGTATCAGTTCGAAACCAGAATGGATCCTTGTTTGTGAGACCACTACTCCCTAGTCTTAGAAGCCAAAGACCACGAGAACCAGAAGGCAGAAACGCTTCGCATGGCAGCCTTAGTCTACACGGCTAGGATAATCCGGATTAGGGTATAAATACATACCCCAGAGTGGTCGGGTGAGTGAATTCTGCATGTTTACTTTCCAAGCATGGTCTTGTGTTCTAGGGAATGTGGCCATTCATGACCCCTAGATAGGTACACACCCGTTGCTGAGCGTTCCACGCATTCCGGTGCGTGGCCAGTCTCTCGGCCTTCTAGGGCCGAGAGGACGGGAATGTGAATTGAATCCCATGAGACAGGCAGGAATCACTGTACGGAGTACACATGTGTCTTTTGCACTTGTGACAAGTGGCCGTTAAGAATAGCCAGAGCTGGGCTTAGCTTACGGAGTACATACTAATGTTTCACGGTATCCATGTTTGTGGCGTAACGAGCATGTGGACATGCAGGTATCAGGTTCGCGTGTGTTAGGTTTTTGCAATTTTTGTAGACTTGGGTTTTCCAACAAGACAACGCGGTCATTCTCCATAGTAGAAGAGGTTGAATAATGAACCGGGTTTTTATGGGATTCTAAGCGATTGAAGAAGAAAAAATTCACTTATTGGAGCGGTACAAGGTGGGGTGAGACTCCGTTCTGAAACATTTCCCGACTTTACACTGTAACATCTCCGACAATAATGACGTTGTTGCCACCCGAAAGGCCGACATCTGCATCGTGTAAATATTCAATAGCTAATACTGTCAATTCCATTCGATGTTGAAGAACAAGATGCCATGGAATCTCTAGAGAGATTTGGTGGGCCGAGGAAGCTCTAGGCATGGCCTGATCGTTGTATCTTAATTGAAGCATCCCCGGGGCCGAAGTTATAGCCGGGGTTCTACATTGTTACCGAAAGTGCGCAGGTGCTGGAAAATTTCGTTCTTCAGTACGCTGTACATTGAAAATTTCCAGATTTGTGTCGTGGATCATCTCAGAGCTGCATCATTGTGATTTAAAGCTGTACACCCTACAATATAGGCAAGGTAGGTGCATGTATGCCTGTCCAGCGAAAGTACCGAGTTGGGTATAAATGGAAATTGTGGCGCGGTCTCACTAAATCAGTGGTGATCTGCTATTGATCTCCGATAGTTAAATTACCTCTTTTTATCAACTGCCGTGCGCATAGCGCATAAAATATGGGCTAGAGGATCAGACTGCATGGTTTATGCTGAAGAATACGCTTTCTCCGACCATTTGCATAGCATACTTGTGAGGGGCCGATTGTTTCGCCTCAGGTAGAGCTGTATTTTCGGGGAAACAGCGAGGATTGACAGCGATCCAGGGCGAGTCATTCCAACGTGCCAATCAGAAGTCGCACATACCAGGAAATCGACGATAGCGGCAGGGGGCGGGTCCCTGGAAGGTTTGGGTTCCCACAAATTTAGATCGGCCACTATCAAAATGAGAAGCTTCGAAACCAAGTTTGAAGATTGCGTGGCTAGTGTTTCGGGTGGGAGAAAGATTGTTGATATTCTCTGTACGGGGTGATAGAGGGATTCAGTGATTTCCAAGTCTCTTATAGTAATAGCTATAGGGGTTGGATATTGTCTCATATAAATACATAAATACAATAATATCCAATGAGAAACAAAGTTATCAAGACATTTGAGATCGACGGGAGATTATCGAGTGAGCTTGGTTGTGCGGATGACGATAACAGACGATAAATAACTAACTAGAGGATGGGATGGGGCCGTTGATAAATTAGCTGGCTAAATTCTGATTGATCCGCTGTCGTCAAATGGCTGTAGGATTGGACGTTCGTTATAAGCTAGTATTTATACATTATTATTAGATCCGTTTAGTATTAACGCTGTATCCTCTCGATGGGCAATGACAAATTTGCATGGGGTTTTTGTCCATGTCTAATATACCGAGGATATATGACTAGGTACTTTTTATAGGCCCAAGAGAAGATATAAGACAGTGTGGAAATGAGGGATGTACAGAATCTATGTGGCAACTATCATTCATATCACGCCGAGGCCTGATCACTCAGTCCCCAAAGTTACATATACAGGGTACAAAGTACATGGTACCTTACTGAGTGCATGGCCCAATTTGAAAGTGACCAAAAATATCTACCTTAATACTATATGAACAACGAATATCTAGATATGAACTCCAATGATATTCACAGAAACATGGAAACATGGAATCATGGAATCAATGAATCATGTCCTCCGTAAATAAAATAATACTCAAGCCAAAATTCTATAACCAAATGGAGAAAGGGGGATGAATGGGGTAGGACAAAAGCGAACTAGCGCTCAAAAAGCAGGAATTGGTCTGGAGTTATTTATGAATTGAGTTTCACATTTTCTTTTCTTTTTGGTAAATTGGTAATTTAAAGTAATTTTCAATTTACTAGGAATTTTTGGTAACAGCGGTAAAATGCTGGCGAATCAGTCAGGTTGAAACCAGCGAATAAAATACCTCCCTGGCACGGTCCTGACATGCCGGATGCGGTACTGTGTGTGTTTTTCTCCCCCCTTGGTATCAATAACCCATATAAGTTAAAAAAAAAGTGGCACCTGGTAAGATTAGAATACAAATCTCCACCTCCCCTTTACCTCGCCCCAAGGCTCCTTCTTCTTCTTTCCTCCTCCAACCTTCGTCCATTCGTTCTTACCATTTGAGAGTTCCTGCCTACACCCTCGGCAGTATTTCCGCTTCCCTCTCGTTTGAAGCGCTTCTTCTCTAATCACTCATTGCGAATTTCACTGCTCTACCTTTCCCATATCTCTAATCGGTACGTTTCCGCCCCTGATCGAAAAATCCACACAGAATTCATTACTAACATCCACTTCAGAATCTATCATGTCTCTCAAGTACATCCTCCCCGCGCTGGCCGCCAGCCAGGCTGTTTTCGCTGCCTGTGAGTATTCCGTTCCTGACATTATTATACGCTCGCTAACAGTGCCATCCTACAGCCTGCGGCGATACCAAGATCAAGACCCAGAGCGATGCTGATGGTATCAACACCTGCACCACCATCAAGGGTGATATCACCATCGACGAGTCCTACAGTGGCGATCTCGCGATCAACGGTGTCGAGAAGATCACCGGTGGCTTGATCTGCTCCGGTGGTGCGAACGTCACCTCCATCAGTGCTGGCTCTCTTGCCTCGATCGGCAAGGCCTTCGACTTGGAGGGACTTACCACCCTGACCCTCCTCGACTTCGCTCTGCTCGACTCCGTTGGTTCCATCAACTGGGAGGCTCTCCCTAAGCTCCAGTCGCTGTCCTTCGCCAAGGGTGTCACCAAGGCTGGCGATGTCAGCATCGCCAACACTGGTCTGACTGACCTGAACGGTATCACCCTCAAGACCGTCGGTACCTTCAGCATCCAGAACAACCGTGACCTGAAGACCATCAACATCAACAACCTTATGAACGCCACCGACCTGATCAGCTTCTCGGGTAACTACGATACCCTCGAGGTCGACCTCCCCAACCTGGGCACCGGTACCAACATGACCTTCCAGAACATCTCCTCCGTCTCCCTGCCTTCTCTCGAGAAGCTCACCGGTCAGCTCGGCTTCTGGGGTACCAAGTTCGAGACCTTCTCCGCTCCCAACCTCACCCAGACCGGTGACCTGATCTTCAAGGACAACTCCAAGCTGTCCAACATCAGCATGCCCGTCCTGAAGACTGTTGACGGTGGATTCACCATTGCCCGTGATGACAAGCTCTCCACCATCAGCCTGCCTTCCCTGCAGCGTGTCAATGGTGCTATTGACTTCAGCGGTACCTTCAACAAGTAAGCGACTTTGCTCCCATAGCTTTCTCTACGCATAAGTACTAACAGCGAATAGGCTTGCTCTTGGTGCTCTCAAGGACGTCGAGGGTAGCTTCAACATGCAGAGCACCCGCGGCAACTTCAGCTGTGACGATCTCCGCAAGCTGAAGGATGACGATGTCATCAAGGGTAGCTTCAAGTGTGATGCCACCAACGCCAACCCCACCACCGCCAACGGTGGCTCCGGCACTACCAGCTCTAGCTCCAGCTCCAGCAGCTCTTCCAGCACCAGCTCCGGCGCTGCCATCCTGAACAGTGTCAACGTCCCCGTCGTGGGTCTGGCTGCTATCTTCGGTGCCCTTGCCCAGCTTCTGTAAGGGGTTGATTAGTGGAGGATTCAAATGAACTTGGGGATTTTTGTACAAAAGTCTACCAAGCAACGATCTCAATATTCGTTCCACATTGCAGTTGTTACGATAATAATTCGGTCTTTCGTGGAGAAAATTCGCAATATGGATTCTGACCTCGGGAGACGTGTCCCCGGAAGGAGTTTTTCTTATCCTTTGTGTTGATTGTCTTGCTATGTTTCAAGGTTCGCTCATCGCGTCCTAATGCATTCGGTTGCTGTTTGTAACCTGCTTGTTCCCTGTTGATATACCGGGAGGGGAGGCTGCTTCGGGCCTGTTGGGGTGATCCCGGTTCTCGTTGTACTTCTTGTGTAAACATTCCTTGAGCTTTTTTTTTTAATGCCGTAATATTCCCTTCGATTCTAGTTGCGTGCGAGCTAATGATTGTAATTGTACTTTTTTTTACCCTTGACGTTCGTTCTGAAGAAACGTAGCTTTCTGGGATACACCTGTATCGTACTACTAGTAGTATCGAAGAGCTAGCGATCCCTCCTTAGTCCGTTTAGCTTCGGCATACCCCTTGGGCACTGTGTCTTCGCAGACTTGGCTGCCCTTCGTCCATACAATCCAGACACCTCCATAGATCTGTCGTGCGAGATTTTTCATATCCACCAAAGCCCGAAGCCTCCAACACTTTCCAGCTTTGGCTGCTCCGAACAAGAGATATATCCACCCATCATGAACGCCATCCCACAACCACGCCATATTCAGCCCTCAAAGCCTGCTTAGATATAGATTAATCTCCACCCGATCCCTAAAGTCAAATCTCCGCACCTATGACTCTAGCCTCCCCATTTTCCAAATCCCGCGCTCAAAAGTCGAACACGGAATCCATTTCCACAACAACATTCCCGGTGAATCACGTACAACATGTTACCTATACCCTATCTAGCTAATCTACTACTATATAGAACCCCCTCCCACAGACCCATCCCAAGCCGAGGTAATATCGACCAGCGTCAAAGACAGTGCATCTAGGTGGGTACGCTAGGCACCGCATCGCATTCATACTGATGGAGGTTGTGCGTTGTTCTTTTTCTCTTTCCTAGCCGAGGCTAGCTATTAGTAGCGGGGTGGGTGATGGATTATGGAACAAGGAACATGGATCACGGAATAGACTGAATAGAGGGGCTAGAGACGGAGGGAGATAGAAGGTCATTCCCGGCTCTTCTTGTCCTGTCGATCGCTGTTAGGTTTACTCTACATCGGGCGTTCGTGAGGTGGCAAAGCTGAAATTGTGGCGGTGTTGATCCCTTGGCCGTGAGTTAGTTCGGGAGAATTATGGGGATGAGGATTGTATTGCTATTGTTATATCTATGCTATAGACTCTGTACGGAGTATAGAGTACTCTATGCATATATTAAAATATTATCTTATGGCAGCGTGTTCATAAGATAATTGTGCTAGCAATATCGAGTTGAAACTAAGTATGCAGAGCGACATCCCGGTGGCTGGAAAGAGGGGAATTGGCGATCTTTACGCTCTGAAGAACATTTTGCATTAGTCCTACAGGTCACGGAATCTTATCTTGAGTGACGAACTCCCAGTCGTGAAACGGGAAACTAACCATCCTGTGATTTAGACCGATACGGAGGACTGCATATGTTGTGTAGAATGGTGAAGATACCGATTGTGGAGGCGTATTGGATGTGTGCTTGCAAAAGGATTGCCGCATGTGTCTACCGACATGGGCCTTGGACTGTGCCTGCATGGCTGAGATGCACAAGACAGAATATAGAGCTGTCATTGTATAGGAATTGGAAAATAAAGACAGATGGAGGTTGAGGGACGGCAGGCTGCTACGCTGCAAGTATCCATTCATGGTATTTTTCTTTTTTAATTAATTTCTATTCTGTTCTTTTTGTTCCTCTGAGTTTTGGGTCTCTTATTTGAATCTTTGAACTGTGTTAGCAGACATTCTACTATCTACAAGGGTTAGATATATTTTGATGGGATCTGCACTGGATGCAAGCCGAACAACATCGATCGCAACATGATTGACCAGAACTCTTGACATCTACAACGTTGTATATTGTGCGTACTTCGTACTTTGGGTGGCTTTTTTAGTGTCCTTGATCTACATCGCCGTCGACGTGAACGAGAAACTACTAAGACAAACTCTTCGTGGATTCTGGCGGCGTTGAGAGTGGACATTGACACCCTTTTTTTGTTTCGGAAAACATGAAACTGGATCGGAATACGATGAAACGCCATCGCATTATGTAGGGAATACTACATACTACAGGGACTCGGTGTGTAAGAAGAAAAAGAGTGGAGAGTAGTGCAATACATGAGCTGGCATCCAAGATTATGAAGTACTCCTGTGTAATATAAAGGTGGCAAGGAGTTATTTGAAACGGGATTCTGCTTCCATCATTCGCCATCTCCTCCTCAAATCTCGCGATGCATACCAGCCGAAGAAAAAGAAAAATAAAAACAAGGATAGGGCACCTGAATAAAGATGCACATCTTCAGGTCTGGACTACCAAGGGTATACATCCGCCTTGCATTGGAGGCAACCATCAATCCAGGTAATGGGAAATGGTGGAGGCCCCGAGCGCACCGTAGTGCAAATCGGTGCGGCAATGCATCATGCAGTTGGTAGGTGGGCCATTATGTAGGAACAAGAAGACGATCAAGGCGATCCCTAAAACGAGAACGAGAGAGAAAAATGTACGCTATACTAACTCCACACAGTATCTATGTTGCCTCGATCACGAACTCCACGGGGGAGTATCTATGCTGTATGTGTATGCATGCATGCGCCATGCACCATGCACCATGCACTTCGGGGACGTCCCTCGAGTGTGACCTCTCAGATGCGGCGAATTTGAGTTCCAGAAATAGTCTATACCACCGTCCACCGTACGTATGTACTATGTACCGCGAGCGTCTGCTAGATCTGTATACTAGGAAGTTGTCCTTGCAGGAGCCGGTAGCGAGCTGCACCAGTCGGGGAATAAATTCCTACCTACAGGTATTAGAGAGTTCCTGCATGCTCGTTCTTGGGGTTGCGGGATTTGAGGGCTTGTCGGCCTTTGGTATTTTGGGACTTTCCCCCCCCCCTCGCCTGCTTCTGAACGGTAGACGGTTGGTGCTTATTCGGGTAGCTTGCAGTGAATGTTACATCCAAGTCTGTCTGGTGGTCTGCATAAGGTGAGAAATTAGGACTTGAGATCCACATGGCTTTATAACTAACAATGATGATCGCCTGCCCTTGCTGCCCATGCGGTTTTTCGATATTAGGCGATGTCATGTATGGGAACAATTATTGTCTATCAGGGGAGAGTAGTGCCTAACAATGCATGCAAAGAGCCTTGAATAGACCAAAAGGCCACAAAGTCCCTTCTGTGGAATCGGTCTGACACGAGCCTGCATTTCCATGCTTGCCACTTAATAGAACGAGGGGGAAATTATAGGCGCTACAGTGGGGAGACAACACGCACAGTAGTGCACTGTATGTACGGAATTTGGGAGGGGCGATTTAAAGTAGGAACAGGGAAGATGACAGTAATAATCGAAGATTTTTTTTTTAAAAAAGTAGAGGTGTCGATATTACACTTGAGGAAACTGATCAAATCACGTACCTTGGACTAGGGTCCCGTGTGGGTATCTTATTTTACAGGGGGTTTTAACAAATTCCTGACCCAGTCGCCATGCTATCCAATACTTGGTAAGTATAAACAGGGAAGAGGATCCTATATCGTGCATGAGGCGCTTTTTGAGGCGCTTTTAAGCGCTTGGCGAGGCATTTAGCCTCGAAGAGTATTTCAGTTGAGTTGGAACATCTCAAATCATCAAATAGTCAAGTGATTTACATCTCCATACAATAATCTATAGTGATAAAATAAGATTTCTCTAATTGTACTGTCCCCGTCATGTCATTGGCGGTTGAAACTTGACAGATCCAGAGGCGGCACGGGAAGGCGACTATTGGGAATGATTTGGTTGGAAGAGAGTGTCGGAGATGCTCATTAGTTCCGAGCGTACTGTAATATTTGCAGTCCCAGCGTGGATGCGAAGAGGACCTGGGAAAATGGGTACTAAATTTGTATACGGTGGCTTGTTCCTTACACATGAGAGCCGCACGGGACAAGAACCATGTCCAAGTTTGTACCAAATGCTGTGTAATATAGAAAGAGGGGCTGTGAAAGTATGATCAAGCCACCCTAAGAATATGTCGAGGGGGATGTTCATACAATGCGAGATACGATGGACCTCGTAATCCACGACGTAGATGTCTAAATCCGCAATAACACGCACAACCACGTAGATAGAGCTCACGATGAAACGGACGTCTCAGAATCGGTCCCAGGGATCGGGATTAGAGTCTATTTTCTGATCCCCGAAACTCAAAGATTTTGATTTGCTCTTCAGCAGATCCGGAGAGGAGATCCTATCTGCACGTCACTTAAAATGGGAAGCAGGGGGGGCAACAAGAAGGATAAGCGTGAAGATCCCTGGGGCCCAGATTGGTCCGGGGAACACTCGGAAGAATAATTTAGAGAGTTCGACCGAACCCAATGGTTCATATGAGAGTTTTCCCCTCGAGTCACTGTTGGTACGTGCCGATGGGAGGCGTGCGAAACTCAGTGTGACCCACTGATCGAGTGCATATGCTGGATGCTGGAAACAGGGAAGTATGGGAACCCAGTTTCAGATTGAAGTCTGCAAAACACGAAAGAGGGGTGCATCCAGGTGAGGTTATCTGCGGTGTGGAGTTTTCAATAGAATGCATGGAATTAGAAAGTAATTGTGGGTTTTTGTCATGGTCCTTGAATGATAGATAACAGAATAATAGGGATTGTGAACGCAAACGGCCAGAACGTGGGGACTAGTGTCTTAGATGGAGTCGCCATGAGGCAATCTGATTGACTGTTAGGTGAGACGGGAAGGGAGAATATGACAGCTCTATTTCCACAACCCACCATTGGTTGTTCGATGAGGAAAGAGCCAGGGATGAATATTAGATTAAATGTATCGAGTATGGAGTAGGTTATTTGATATTTTTGAGATTAAGGCCGATGTAAAAGAAAAAGAAAAGAAATTAATATGATCGTGACTGATCGTAGGGCTCCATCTCCACTCGAGGGGAACGTGTCCATCTGTTTAGGGTTTTTAGGGCTTAGAAATAAATTAGTGAAGTTAGTACAATTAACATTAGTATACTCCGTAGATATTTATTTTATCTGACTTGTCAATTCTTTAACGTCTGTGGGTTAAACAATTCCAAATCATCCCCATTCTAATGATTCGTGGCCTGACAGGAAACCTAACCTGGTCTTTGGGTCTCGTCCCAACTCGCTGGTTTCCTCAAGCGATCATGTCGGTTTAGGCCTGCAATATATTCTGGGATTTGCTTTACCTGACAAAAATGATTAAATGCTATTTGCTATCTCAACGCTGAAACCGTTAATGTTACTTATAGCTTCCTGCTAGATTAATTATTCCCTAACTTCATTGTATAGAGCTATGATCGTTATTCTCATTGATGCCTAACTCCTAGCATGTATCAAGATGACACTCCCGGAGTCCTTGCTTAATTCTATTTACCTTAGAGGCAAATTAAATCCGGAAGTGCCTGGTATAAGGTCGTTGATAATGAGTAGCCCCTTGATACTATAGTGCAATCATAGAAGTTTCTCCTGACTATCGATGCAGGATATCGAGGTGCATTCTGAAATTGTGTTAGCATTTCACCACCTATCGGCATCTCAGCGGGGATCGGGGATCGGGGATGAGTACACGGAGATGGCCGCAGATGTACGTAGATATTGTGGAGTATGCAAGCAAACCTTAGTTTTTTACTTGTTCAGTGGTTTTTCTTTTCTTTTTCTTTTCTTTTTCTTTTCTTTTTCTTTTCTTTTTCTTTTCTTTTTCTTTTCTTTTTCTTTTCTTTCTTTTTTTCAGGGCTTCATTATCACCAACAGTTCACCTCAATATGAGTTTTCCGGAGGTTTTGATAGAGACTCTCCAATGTCATTAATTGGGATAACTATTGATGCAAGGGCCCCAGTCTCTAAAAAAACTAAAATTTTCCCCGTGTCGATCACGACGCCAACAGTTTAGTGACAAATTAGGGGTTCTAAATCATCGGGAACCTTTCTCTCGGGCTTGATCATCTTCCCCTCATTCGCGGATCTAACAGATTCGTATGTGAGGTTCAGTCTGTGCATGATGTGACAGATACCACTGTGATACCAAATATAATTATTTTTCTTCTTGCTTCTTCCCGGGCCCAAGCGGGCACTAGCAAATGGTCCAGAGCACCCACCCGGGATACCCATCTTGCTTCCCCGTCGTGATCAAGCTGTGGGGCAAAGAAACGTACCCTCTTGTCTGTATGACATCCGAAATTCCGCGCTTCATGTCTGTCGAAGATCGGCCTTGGTTCATGGTTCCCCTCGCCTAGGTCTGGAGAGGCCCTGGGATTTGGGAACGGGGAACAAAGTACTCTTCCCAGTCTACATATAAACTTGCATCCCAGCCCGCATGGTATCCCTTTCTATCCATTATCTCATTGTATACACTCGCCTCGTGTAGAGTTTAATTTCGCTACTTCTCTATTCTGTCTATAGCCCTCCCCTGTGTCTATTACTGTGCATATACAGCCTTTTTTAATCTGCACTCTCTTCGCCAGTCAATCTACGACCTCATCAACCCCAATCTACCCAAGGACACGAACCACCCGTGATCTTTCCCAGTACATATCTTGTCGGCATCCTTTGAACCTCGTCGACACACTCGCCACTGCACATATTACGCATTTCTCGACGACCAACTACGATGTATGAAGAAATGGGTTCTATTACTGACGATATCTCCCGCCGCTGCTCTCTGCCGTGAGTTACCTCACTGTCCTGATATCAGCCTTCACATCCTAACATACATTCTAGTTCTTTCAACTCTAACTCCAGCATGGCTGCCTCCGATGTGGGTGAGGAGCGTCGCCTACCTCCTCTTCCTCAGATTCTGCCTTTACCACCCCGCGGTCCTTTCACCCCATTCAATGTGAAGGACGCCCTTGTTCCTACCACCCCGGGGCCCCAGGACACTTTCCAATTTAAGTCGCCTTGGGCGGCTACCGAGCACATCATCACACCTCCCTCACCGGCCAACTCTGCTGAGGGCACCTGGCAAGAGTCATTTGCCATGCAAAAGTCCAGCTCAGTCGATTGGCCCAATGATCTGTCGCAGAGCGAGATCATGGCTTTAGTGGCCCCACAGAACCTCAACCGCAAGGCACCGCTACAGCAGCTCTGCGGCCGCAAGCGCAAGGGCAGTGCCCAATCTACTGAAGATGACCAGCGCGAGAAGCACCGCATCGCTGAGGGCAACCGTCGTAGTAACCTTAGCGACCTGCACCGCCAGTTAGACAGCCGCATCCACGATTTCTTCCTTGAGCGTGCAGGCTGGAACTCTTCTAAGAGCCTTACTCAATCCAAGGAGCACATTGTGCAAGGAGCAATTTACCTGATCGACTTTATGCTTGCCATTGTCGTCCACCTTATCCGCCAGGAGCAGGTCACACCGCAGCTCTCAGAGAAGCTGCAGCCCCAGGTCCGCTGCATGCAGCTGCAGCAACTAGTCAGCTCCCTACAGCAACAAAACCAGACGGCCCAGCAACAGCTCAAGGCCACCAAGGCCGAGAACGAGATCCTCGCTGATCGTAACCGTGCCCTTGAGTTCCAGCTCAAGTCCTACGAGCAGATGTTCCGCTCCCCCAAGTCAGAGAGTACCAGCCCTGGCCCCATCCTCGACTTCCCCGAACACAAACGCCAGAAGAAGAACGGCCTACCTGGCATGCGCGTGCTCTGCGATGAGATCGCTGCCAGCGTGCCCTCCGAGCCTTCCTACACTGCTCCCTACTATGACTCCCTGCCTAGCTCGACCTCGCAGTCCTTCAGCAGTTCCTATCTCACTGCCACCCCGCCTATGACTGGTCCTTCTTCTCCTGCCTTCCCTCCTTCTCAGTCTTTGTCTTTCTCATTCTCCTCATCGTCCCGCCGCCACTCTCTCATTGCGTCACCCTAAATATGCAGTGGAGATTGACAATGCACGCCCGATATTGAACACTGATGATATCATGATTCCTTTTCTACATTTCTCTCTGTGCCACATTCTCATTCACATATGAGGACCTTGCAGCAGTGGCTGTCCACCCTTACTCTCGGGTCCGTTAGGTCTAGTCCTTCCGTCTTCCCGTTCCATGTGCATTTAGCGCCTGCATTGTGTAATAATATTTTCTTTGGTCTTGGGGATGAACACGAGATTCCCCAATCTGCTTGAATCCTTTTCCTTTGTTGATTGATTTCCTTACCTCGGGTTCCCTTTCGTCTTTTCTTTTCTTGGACAAAACGGTGGCTTTCTTTTTGTTTCTTGTCTTATGGCGTTGTTTATCATATGGATATATGTGTTTGGGTGGATATATTTTGGCTTTTGTTTGTTTTCCTTATTTCTTTTGTCATTTTCTTCTCTTTTTCTATGTCTATAGGTATGACTCAATGGATTCTCTTCGATGAAAGCTTGGTCTTTTGTAGAATTACGGTAGTTATGTACCTAGACCGTAGCACGCGCTGAGCTTTGCCAGATAAAGCTTTCCTATCAGAGAGTCATTCAAAGTGCATTGAGTACTATTTGAATCTATTCAGCTATTTTCCATACAGTCATAATTTGTTGATGAGGCGTATGCTAATTCTATCTCTTGTACTGGCTATATTGCTATGCTCTGCTAAAGGCAATGCACCTTCCCTTTGAGAAGTGGACTCCAATGTATTATATTTAATCATAATATAGCCATCTAGGAAAATTATGAATTCTAGGGTTTATATTATGAAAACTCTAGATATAATACTATAATCCCTCTGTAGATTGTTGTTTCAGTTGACTACGTACATACATATATTTATCTGGGCTACTTCCCCCTTTTCCATGCATAGTATAAAAATATAGTCATTTCCTAAACATTCCTTGAATACTAGGCCTACGACATAAGAATGTAAACAATATTCCAAGCGAGATCATAGGAGGTTTAATTCTTCTTGCCGGGGACGAATCAGTTGTCGATCATTGTAAGCTCGTCTCAGGCGTCAGCTGGTGGAGACCAGTCCCGACTCGAAACGGACAAGTGTTCTCCTAAGAGGTGTTTTGATTTTTTTTTTTCGCGATGGTGTGTTGAATTGCTTTTCAAATGAGCATGACAGTTCAAAATTATACTCGTTTCAAATGTAGAAATAGAGGCGCCTACATCCTTGGATGTATAAGATATGGGTTGGGCCTAGGCCGTGTCTCACTTTAGCCTCGTGCTGGAGATTCCACTTGTTATTTCCATTCACCTTTTTCCTGGCTACTTAATTCATTTGAAATGAAGGGACTTTTAGAAGGAAAAAAAGATTTAAAAGAGACCAATTGGAATTACAGCTTTTAAGTAGTAAGAATTTCAGACCAAATAAGAGTAAAAGTACTTACTGCGTGGCAAATTTGTAGCAACCCCCTGCAAAGTGGCCTAAATAGGGGGTACAGAGTATGTACTCCGTACGGCACATTTACTTCCTTGTATGGCTGTACCGGCTTATAGGACAGAGACCGTGATATACCCTATGTCATAGTATCCAATAGCCCCCTAAAATGCATAGGGTTCTAGACGATCAACCGCTATAAATAAAAATAAAAGGGTCTTGGCTGTCAAGTCAAAGTGAATAATTTAATATGCTGATTTGATGGAGTAGCGCTGGAGCAGAATAGTAGAATAGTGAGATAGTAGAAGAGCAAAATAGTAAAATAGTAAAACAGTAAAACAGTGAAATAGATTCTAAATAATCGCTTAATAGTACTCATTGAACTAAACAGAGTAGAATAGTATGTAGAAAAAAAAGAAAATGTAGTTGTGTTGCTGATTTCAGCCGTTCTTGGCAGGCAATCGCATTTCCCCCGATTCCCGATTCTGTTTTCTCCCTACCATTCGCTTCACCATTCATCTCCTCCTCTCTTCTCCACATTCGTTCGGGGGGTTTTATGACGAGTGTTCGAGACGGGATCCGCCCCTGAATTTCTACACAACCTCAAGCCTCGTCATCTCTCATCATGTTGTTGCCAAAGGGCGGTGTTAATTGGAAATCGGCCAAGGCCAGATTGCCGCCATGGAGGGTAATCATCGTTTTATTAACACGGACTCGCTTCTTGGTCTCAATAGCCTTGACGGGTCTTTTGATCCTTATGTGGCGCGGTGTCAGCAGGTCTGCATCAGAGATGCAAAAGTAAGAGAACACCCCAATCCATCCGGAAAACCATTCATACTGACCCGACTGGCACCAACAGCTTCTACTGCTATGGTTCTAGCAAGTCACCCATGGAGATGACCATTAACGAGATGGTCGAATGGAGTGCGCACGCCCAGACCCCCGTCCTCTTCAACCGCCACGAACCCTACGAAGTCAACTCCACCTCTATCATCGATCTCGACCTGAACCCCATCAAGTCTACCTCTAAGGCCGCCCTAAACCGCGAACGTGTACTCATCCTGACCCCTCTTCGTGATGCCGCTCCTTACCTGGCCAAATACTTCGACCTCCTTTACAAACTGTCTTACCCACACGAGTTGATTGATCTGGCCTTCCTCGTTGGTGACTGCAAAGACGACACCCTCGCAAACCTCGCCTCCGAACTTGACCGCATCCAGAACCATGCTGAGGAGAAAGTTCGCTTCCGCAGTGCAACCGTCATTCAGAAGAATTTCGGTGCCGACATTGATATGTCTGTGGCAGAGCGACACTCGTTCGCCGCACAGGGTCCACGACGCAAGGCCATTGCCCGTGCTCGGAATTACCTCCTCTACTCCGCTCTGAAGGCCGATCACTCCTGGGTGTACTGGCGTGATGTGGACATTACTGACTGCCCTGAGCGTATCCTGGAGGACTTCATGGCCCACGATAAGGACATCCTCGTGCCAAGTACGTGATCTTGATTGGAATTTGGATCGGAGGTTGGACGGCTGGCTGACAATGATTTTCTTTTAGATATTTGGTTCCACCGTTACAACCAGGATGGCCACGATATCGAGGGTCGCTGTATGTATACCCGTGACAACCCGTGTGCTATGCAGATTGCTGACATCTTCACTCTTAGTTGACTACAACTCATGGATCGAATCCGACAAGGGCCGCCGTCTGCGCGCGTCTCTACCTACCGACACCATTTTGGCTGAAGGCTACAAAGAGTACGACACTGGCCGCACTTACCTGGTCGGTATGGGCGACTGGCGAAACAACAAGGATGATGAGGTGGAGCTTGACGGAATCGGTGGTGTCAACATCCTCGTTAAGGCCGATGTGCACCGCTCCGGCATCAACTTCCCCGCATACGCTTTCGAGAACCAAGCCGAGACGGAAGGTTTCGCCCGCATGGCCAAGCGAGCTGGGTACCAGGTGGTCGGACTGCCCAACTACGTGGTCTGGCACATTGATACCGATGAGAAGCCCGGCAACCTTGGAGACCGTAAAGCGTTCTAGTTTCTACCTGCATTCCGTCCGCCGGAAATCTCGCTTGGGATCAAGTTGATCTTTGATCCCACCCCGTCGTCGAACATCCACCATTCTCCATTGCCCGTGTGTTGTCTTGTCCGATTATTACCCATCGGGAAAAGCATTCAACCACGGCGTGCTTCACTTCCTTTCCTTCTGACCCATTTTCTTTTCCCATTCTTTTTTTTTGGATGGATGTTTCGCGACGGAAAGCTTAATGACTTCCCTAATACAGTATCTTCGTGCCGCGTTCTAGGGAGTGTGTGTATTTGTTACCTTGGCGCTATGGGGGAAAATGTCGTTTGGCGGGTTCGCAGGTCTATAAAGTTCGTTCTCCGGGCCTTTCTCCTTGATACACCGAATTTGTGTCTCTAGGGACACACATCCCGAGTTATGGGGATGTGTGTATATCCAGACATGTACACTCGAGTGATTCAATCTCGATCATCTGTTCTTCTTGCGCAAAACCTACATTAGGGACCAAGAACCGGACCGTCTACTGCCATGTGTCGCTTTCTTGTTCCCAAGTTTGATCCTCATTCTGCTACGCAGGTCACCTCCAAGTTGTCCTTTCTATTTCATCTTTTCTTCATTTTGTCATATGCTGAGCTGGCGTCTTTGACTTTGTTTTTTTTTTTGGGATGAGAGGGATACCAGACCAACTCAGTTGAAATCCAGACGTTGTGTGATGAGTCTAGATTTCTTGCAGACGAGGCAAGGCAGATCTCCGGACTGCCCTATCTGCTGAGTTTCATGTATATAATCAATTGCACGATTTCATTCCCTGCAATAGGACGAGACGTATCACAGGAAGTAGTTTGATTGACGATCTCCTAGCAGACCTCGACATCGGAATATTAAATCAACGTAAGACTGATTGGGGAAAGTTGGGCCAGTTGACGCTCATTTTTCTAAAGTCCCACTCAATAGGGGAAAAGCCTGCTAGTGCAGGATCCCTACTATACCATTCTCGACAATAATATTGGCGTTAGGTCGCCGTGAGTAAAGGTATAGGGAGCCACTGTTGGCATCCGCTGGCGCAATTTCGAATGGACTTCCGGAATCTTTCTTAAGGAGAATTCTAAGCTTTTATAAATAATGGGAGGGGGTGCCTATGTTGTACGATGTACTTTCTCATCCCCATCCCAAATATTGGGCCAACTTTTGGACATCCTTTGTAATTGCTTCTTCTATGAACTCAATGCACCAATGCACCAATAATTATTTAGATCGGTAGTTAGAGATATTTGAGATAATTAAGCAGAACTAGTTTGGAAACAAGGGGGCTAAAATTTGCCTAGGTGAAGCTGCAAAGATAACGTGATCATCTCCCCAATATATATTGCCCATCTCCAAGATTCAGATTCAGATCTCCAAAGAAGAAAGGATCTAATCACTAAATCAACCAAACCACTTTGTTTGAAGGAGCCTCCGATCCGCCAAATACACCTGTCTTTTGATGAACTCCTCGGAGATGCATCATTAGGCCTAAGCTTCGTGACTGCAGCATGGGATCTACCGGATCGCCAGTACAATCCGCCCCAGTTTCGCTTCATCGGATGAAGCAACACCATGCCTCCCGTATCTAAAACGTGTCAGAGTTGTGCGGATTCTAAGGTGCGATGTGTTCGGGATACCGATATCGCGTGTAATCGGTAGGAATCCAAACAAACTCCCGAGGTATCCGTGGAAGGAAACTGGAGCTTATCTAAACTGCATAGGTGCCTCCGTTTGGGAAAAGAATGTCAATATCGCCAGACTGGTCGTCGATTTAAAGGCTTCCACAAGGACCGGTGGGCAGACTTTCATTGATCGTATGGGTTACTCACATCTAACTCATGACCTAGTAAGATCGCGGCTCTTGAGTCGAAGATCAATGAGCTTAAGGCCGACCGGCGTGCTCTAGAAGTGAATGATACCAACACGAGCACGCGCAGCACATCGTTAGCTGACAGCGATACTGCGCCTGAAGATATCATCAGCCGAGGCTTCCTTGACATAGAGACCGCCGAAAGATATCTAACCACATTCAAGACCAAACTGACCCCACACTTCCCATTTGTGGTTGTGCCCCCAGATGTATCTGCCCAGCAGCTTCGCCAGGAGAAGCCGTTTCTATGCTTAACGATCCTTGCATCTGCTTCATACGAGAACATGCCACTGCAACGGGCGTTGGGGGTCGAAGTCAAGAAAGTCGTGGCATCACGCATGGTCATCGGCGGGAAAATCTCCTTTGAGTTGCTGCAAGGACTGATGGTATTTCTTGCATGGTAAATTCTACTTAGGTATCTATACTTTTGTCATGGTTGCATCTGACAACATATGGCAGGTCGCATTATTACTCACGGCCACATCGTTATACTCAATTCCTCCAACTGGCTATCAGCCTCATGATAGATCTGCGATTAGACCGTCCGCCGCAGACGCGGGTGTGGAAGACAGAGTTGCGCTTTGGGCTTCAATATAACGTCCAGAATCAGACATTGAATCGGCCTTCTTGGGGAAGTGACGAGCAGAGGGCTGTCTTGGGCTGTTACTATTTGTCGTCATCGTGAGTTTCTGTACCACCAGGGATTATTGGGTATTGACTGACAGTTGTTTCGCCTTAGGATTGCGATGCTTGTGCAAAAGAAATCCACTATTCTGCGTCTCCCGTACCAGGAAGAGTGTTGCAAGACTCTCCACGAAGCCAACGAGTACCCTTACGACAAATACATCAGCCATGTGATACAGCTTCAATTTATTGCAGAAAAAGTCGACAATCTATCTGCAAAGCATGGATTTGACTTGGAAACGCCTGGATCGGGATCGGAGCTCTATGTCACCAATCTGAAGTCGGATCTAGAGACATTCTACCGTAATCTACCCTTTGATATCAACGAAAGCTGTAAGTCCCAACAGACCACCAGGTTAACTTTAAAAAGGGGATTTGAGACTAACTTATAGCCGTAAACAAAGTCCTTCTTGCTATACAATACCACGCGACAGGGCTTAGCCTATATCAACTAGCTCTCAACATCACAAACCAAGAGCGCCAGTCACCCTTTGACTCTAACTCCTGGAGAGAAGAAATGTCGCTCTCAGCAATTATCTCAGCAAGTTCGATCCTCAATCTGTATATTCGACTTCCATCCAACGAGGAAGTTGGATTCAACAATACGCAATGGGTACAGATCGCATTTGCCTTGCTAGTTGCCTATCGACATACCGTGGCAGTCTCCAAGCCAGATCAAACTGCTGCCTTACTAGACACTCTGTCAAAATTGAAATCGAGGGTCGGAGCCTTGTCTACCTCTGATGTAGACATGAACGGCGCTCGAGATGCTTTCTGCGACTTTAGGAACCGTGTAGTTCAAATCGAGAACTGGCTCGGGGGAGGTGGTCGACAGGGAGATAACTCTCACAGCGAGGAGACCTTTGAACAATCTCGCCGTACGTCATACTTGGAGCCGGCATACTTTGACGGGTTTATGGGGGCTGCGGAGGCCGCGGAGGCCGCGGAGCATCTTGATGTCCCTTTCGGCAATTCATTTTCATCGTTGTCGGAGGACTTGCAAATCCCCCCTGATTTTCTCTTTGCAGCCTCGTTTGAGCAGATTATGGGCGAATGGGTATGATGTATGGTTATTGGTTCGATATTTCACGTCAAGGAGTTACCTCATAGATCTCTTCCTGCCAACATTGTTTTTACCTCTCCGTATCTCAAAAAGGTTGTCAAAATTGAAGGTATTGAACAGGTGCTGAAACAGACGAGAGGAAAAATACCAATGCGAGATGACAAGCTAAATAGGCAGCAGTGCTGGGACTTGGAGCCTTAAGTGCGATGATCGCATGCTCCTTCGTATCGCCGAGCCGATGTATACAAACCGCCAAGACCCCCAGCATCACCGACCCGGTCTTGGATATAAAAGAGATATCCAGGAAGCAAGAATCCAAACCCAAATCAATCGTGACTCTTTTTAAAATGATCTCAATCCCTCACGCTTCGACATTCTTCCTGCTTTTCTCTTCTGCCCTCTCTTTCACCCCATGTCCACTCCTCGGACCTGCATTCCCTCCATTCTCCCTAGACACAAATGACAAGACCGTTGCAAGTGCCCTACAAGACCTCACAAGGAAGTTTGAAACACTCGTCGCAACAAACACTGGTGTTCATGGTGATGTCTCGCCAAACACCACCTTTAGCATCGCCTTGTTCTCGTCCGACACCGGAAATGCCGAGGACGAGCCATTTTTCTGGCAATATCACCATACAGCCCCTATATTAAACCAATCTTTAGCAGGATCTCATACCGCAGATAAAGACAGCATCTATCGCATTGGTGGTCTCACTGAGGTCTTCACTGTGTGGAGTCTTCTTCTCACGGGAGACGGAGACCAGATCTTTGATGATCCTATTACCAAATATCTCCCTGAGTTGGTTGGTAGTACAAACGAACAAGATACGATTGAACATGTAAGGTGGAATGATGTTACTGTTGGCCAGCTTGCGAGTCACATGTCTGGAATTGGGAGGGACTGTAAGTAGGACACTGAACAGGACTATGGTTGGTGATCAGATCTAATTCATGATAAACAGATTGCTCGAAAGATGTGACTCTGCAAACAAGTTCTACTGAGATCGGACTGCCTCCAATCCATAGTATCAAGCTGCCTTGCTGTGGTGATGGTTCCAAGTGTGATAGCAGCGGTATGATATTCAGTCTGAGCCTACTATACTGCATACTAATCTCTTCATAGAATTCATTCGACACTTGGCTAACAAGACTCCGGTGGCCCCAGCTGGGGGAACCCCCAGCTACTCCAACATGGCATTCCAGCTTCTAGGCTACATAGTCGAAAAGCGCACAGGAAAACCATTCAGCAAAGTCCTTCAACACGATATATTTGACATCTTAGGCATGACTGAAACATCAATCTTTGCACCAAACAAAACCACTACAGGAATTATTCCTGTGAGCGAAGAAGCCAGTGGCTGGCTAGCACGTCACGAAGGAGACAAAGCGTGAGCTCATATTCTCTCCACACATCCCAGCCACCGATCTAACAATACATCCACCCCAGGTCGAAATCTCTTTTCTCCAGCGTCAAAGACCTTGCAACAGCTGGCCAAGCAATCCTAAATTCAACCCTCCTCAACAAACCCCAAACAAATCGCTGGTTCAAACCAGTCTCCCACACCTCCAATACAGCCAACTCCGTCGGATCCCCATGGGTTATATATAGCGCCGGCTCATACCCCAATACGTCTATGGTGGACATCTACACAGTTCTCAGCAACGAAGGCAACGACGAGAGCCTCTACAGCTCATATCTCGGCCTGGTGCCAGACTTCGGCGTCGGCTTTGCTGTTCTCTCCGCCGATACCGAGACACCGGCAGACCTTAATGCGCATGTGGATATTATCGGTGATGTCGTGCTAGAAGCGTTGATGAAAACGGCTACTGAGCAGGCAGCCAAGAATTTCGGTGGCGCATACAAGGCATCTAATATCAATTCGTCTATTGCTGTTGGATATGATAGCCTGCCTGGTTTATATATCCGGGATTTTGTCAGTAACGGCACTGACTTTCGTGCGACACTCGCTGGGATCGTGGGTGTTGCGGAGCCGGCGGATCTGAGTATTCGATTGTATCCTACACAGCTGGATGAAGATTCTGGCTCTAGCTCCAGGAAGGCTTTTAGAGCGGTCTTTCAGGATATGACTGAGCTGGCAGATAATGGAACTCCGACTTGTGTGTCCTGGTTAGATCTTGATAGGCTCCAATATGGAGGCCGTGGTCTGGATGAGTTCGTCTTTTCTCTGGATCAGAGTGGTCAGGCTGTCAGTGTTGAGATTCCAGCTTTGCAGGTCTCACTGAGAAAGAAGTAGTAAAAGAGAGGCCGATCACAGTCATCTCCTTGCGTATACTTTCTTTTTCTGTGTGACATCACTTTTGGACTGTGTTTTTGATCCTTCGTTATAGATTATTCACAAATGAAGTTATTCGTCTCGCTAAAAATCGGCCTCCTTTGACCTTCTTCTAGCAAAAACCAAGATATCATTCTCTCTTTATCCTAAATATCATTTTGCACGTGACCCATCACATCCGTGCTGACATCTAGCTCCCAAAAGTGGCTCAAATAGGAAATGCCCCAGGGAAAATCCGGTATACAAAGTACGTACATTGTAGTTGCATACTTCGTACAGAAACCCCAATCAACAATCCAATACATTCCATTTTCCTTCACCATGTCACTTCGTGTCACCCGAGCTCTCCAAAGCAACACCCCCGCTTTCCCCCACGCGCGGCGACCGCTCCTCCGCGTCCCACCATCACACTTATTCTCCTCCTGCCCCTCAGCCTCGATTAAAACATTCCCTGTACCCAGAAAATCAATCCTAGCCTTCCAATTTCGCAATATGTCTTCCGCCCCTGCTAAGAGAGAGTTCCTCTGCATCCTGCCCGATAAGCCCGGTGCCCAGGCGAAGCGTCTGGAGGTTCGCCCGTGAGTCTTTCCCCGGCATCTGGAATTGTGGGGGATGCTAATGCGATCTTCAGTAACCATCTTGAAGGCGTTAAGCCTCACGTTGCGTCTGGTGCTGTTGTTGCCGCTGGTATGTGACTTGATTACTTTCATTTTTGGGTGTTTATTTTGTCTAGATCGTGTTATCGAAGGCTCGTAGGTATATGTTATATGTACTGACATGGATTGTCTCTTGTCCAGGTGCTATGCTCAATGCTCACCCCGCCGATGGCGAGACTCCCTCCTTCAAGGGAAGCATGATCCTTGCTGTTGCTGAGAATGAGGCCCAGGTTCTTGAGCTGCTTAACAAGGATATCTATACCACCTCTGGTGTGTGGGATATGGAGAATGCGCAGATTATTCCGGTATGTTATGCAGAGAGAGCGTTGTCTGGTTTTTTTTCCCTCTGCTCCTTGCTAACTTGTTTCCGGGTTTAGTTCAAGTCTGCTGTTCGTGGGGCTTTGTAGTTGCATAATCTAGTTTTTAGCTTTGCATTGGGTCTGGGGCTTGAGATTTGTCGTTTGATATATTGAATTAAAACGACTGGCCATTGGGCTTGCGCTGCATCTATATCACCTGCCTTTGGAGGGTTCCAAGTACGGAAGGAATACTTCTGTTATACTTGTAGGACAGAAGATGGGAGATTATGATAATATTCCATAGTAGCCAATTGGCTTATGAATGAACAATGCCGAAAAGGATATATACGGTTAGCCTGGTCTTTTCTCATTTGGGTATGCATATCCCGATTGGAACGATTGGAATAAGCCGAGGGAACTATACTCCGACTTGGTCCCCGAATGTAACTCCGCGGGAATAAGACGTGTCCGATTTAGATGCAAGGATGTAATAATAATTCGATAAACGGATATGGTATTACGGATATGGCATTCGAAGGGCCAAAGTACATCAGAACATCAAATCGATAATTGATCGCCAGGGTTGAATTCAGTTGAATTCACGCCTATCACTTCTATCCACTATTTGATATCATTGCCCAGCAATTGGCCCAAGAAGAGGCGGAAAACAAGAACGTTGACCGGGCGAGTCCATAGAGAACTTGAGTGGTGTAGAAAGGTCGCCACCCCTGGGGAACTGATATCACCAGCACACAGTCTCACTGGTATATAGAGATAAGTTATAATTCCCCAACTTCTCCCTTCTCCCATCTGCCATTCACCAAAGACCGAAGAGATCAAACCGAACGTCATCTTTGTCATCTCCGACGACCGGCGGATCCGGCCAAAGAAACTGCCCCATTAGGACTAGCGTGATTATCTAAGACCCGATCAGATTATTTATGAATTCATCACTTTCTCCCTATCAGATCCATCTTTTTTTCGCCTTCAACATCTCTCAACTGTGAAAACAAGCTCCATCAAATATACCCACCATAATAATCCACAATGTTCAAGCGCCTAGTTACTGTTGTTCCCCGCGTCAGCTCTGTCGCAACTCGCAGCGCTCTTTCTCCCCTCACTGGCCTGCAATCCGCTCAACCCGCCATCCACCGTGCTGCTCCCGCCCCAGCTCAACAGCGCAGAGGATACCACGAGAAGGTGCTGGACCACTACAACAACCCCCGCAATGTCGGCTCCATGCAGAAGGGCGACCAGGACGTCGGTACCGGTCTCGTCGGTGCACCCGCCTGTGGCGATGTCATGAAGTTGCAGATCCGCGTCAACAAGGAATCCGGCCGTATCGATGACGTTGTCTTCAAGACTTTCGGCTGTGGTAGTGCCATCGCTTCGTCCAGTTATCTGACTGAGCTCGTGCGCGGCATGACCCTCGACGAGGCTGGAAAGATTAAGAACACCGATGTGGCGAAGGAGTTGTGTCTGCCTCCTGTCAAGCGTATGTCTTTATTCTGTGATGGGTGATGGTTGTGCTCGGTTCTCATGCTAATCATATACCTTAGTGCACTGCTCCATGCTTGCCGAAGACGCTATCAAGTCTGCTATTGCTAACTACTACACCAAGAACCCCAACACCCGTACCACAGATCTGTCCGGGACGGGCGGTGTCATTCCTGACGTTAAGGCTGAGACTGCTGGCAGCCCTGCTGCTGCCATTTAAACCCATTTCTCTTTGCTTTAACAGTGTGATGCTGTCGGATGGATTCTCCATCTGAATTACGCAACCCACTCGTTTCGTTTTACGAACTCTGCAATTTTAATTCCGAGGTTGTCTTATTACACAATCATTTGATCAAGGACGCTTGTTTTTGTCAGAGAGAATCGACAAGAACGGGTGCTTTGGGGATTCGTTTGTACTTGGTACCGCTGGAAATGTGCACCAAGAGATGACGATGGATAAGATGAAAACGAACAAGTTGCCCATCTGTTTGATGTACATATTCCCTTTTTCTTTATTTGTTCTGATACGTTTTCTTTTTTTTTTCTGCGATGGCGCCTCGGTATCTGGGATCCTTGATCGATACTCTCATCTCCATTTTCTGAAAAGCAGCGCCTTGATAGTTTCCAATGAAACAATGAAACCAGAACAGTTACCCTTTTGTAAAATATAGAGAAAGTAATATCAGAAGCAGTCTATGATTTATGATATCCACAATCTATCTATATGTACAAGTCCAAACTGAATCTTTGCTTTCTGCAAGAACACAGCAGAACGAAGCCCGAAAACATAGAACAACCCATTCAACAATCCAGTCAAGAGATTAAGAGGCCATGTGCAAAAAGAAATTTAGAACACCGTCGCTGATGCACAGACAGACCACTCAAGACAATCCGTGCCAATGAACCAAAAAAACAAGGGATATAATGGAAAAACAAAGCAATTAAAGCAAAAGCACCAAGGGCAAGGCATCCACAAAAGAATGCCGTCTAGCCGCTCCGGAGGCCGAAGCGAG
Organism: Penicillium sclerotigenum; assembly: GCA_928213465.1. Classification (NCBI taxonomy): domain Eukaryota; kingdom Fungi; phylum Ascomycota; class Eurotiomycetes; order Eurotiales; family Aspergillaceae; genus Penicillium; species Penicillium sclerotigenum. The sequence continues at coordinate 54,133 of CAKMRK010000695.1, read as the reverse complement.
TCTTCAAGGACAGCAGACTCTCATAAATAGACAACTTGACCTCAACGCGAAGGTAGCCCGCGTAGGCATACACGAAGCGGAAGAAGTTGCGGAAGACACCACCAGACTCCTTAATGAGCTCTAACTGCTCTTCAAAGACAGTGCGCGTGGCATACCGCGCGAGGATGAGGAAAGTGCGCATTGGGCCCTGGCGTGTGTGAAGGTTTTCGTCTAGGCTGCGAGCTGGGGAGGAGTTAGTTGATGACATCCAAAAGAACCGGGAGTAGAAAGTAAAATACATACTGAGGTCATTGGTCTTCAAAATGAGAAGGATAATCCGGGGAACCTGGCCTAGCAAGACAACCAGTTGTTGTAGCATGCCTTCACCCAACGCACCGGAGATATCATCTTTTTCTTTAGCGGTCCGCGCAGAAACGACGCTTTCCTTCGTGAGGACGCTGTAGTCTCTACCGGTAATGGCGCTGGCAAAGAGCGGGAACTGCTTGTCCGTGACACCGGCGACCTTGTACGCGAACTCGCGCATCCGTGGTACGTCCGCGTCGATAACGGCTAGCCACAGCTTGGCGTAGTTGCGGCGCAGGTCGCGGTCGATGTTGCGGTAGAGTCCGTGGTCGTAGAGGACGATGTCGAAGTTAGGGTGTGAGCGGGTGTTGTTCGGGCGGATGGCGATGTTGCCGCCGTGGGGATCGCAGTGGAGTGGGGCGTTGTCGCCGAAGATCATCTCATTGAAGATGTGCGCGAGAGCAGCGGAGACTTCATCACGGTCGATGTTGTTGGCGTCCAGATACTCTAGGTCATCAGGACGGTGGCCTGCGATGTACTCCATGACGAGGATACGCTTTTGAGACCACATCACTTGGGTCTAGTCAGCTTCAAGTTATACATATAAAGACAGAATTGTCAGCATAACGAACCTTCCGGAATGACCAGTGGGGCATCGGAGTGCGTTTTGAAGTACTCGCTGGTATGAGTAGCATTCTGGGCTTCCATGCGGAAGTCCAGCTCTTGTGGCAGCGAGAAATCCATTTCCTTTGACAACCACTCCAGGTCATATTCAGGGAAGAAGCGCTTAAGCATCGAGAAAGTGAATCGAGTCAAAGCCAAGTCCAACGGTACCCATTCGTCCAGCGCGGGGTGCTGGACTTTAACAGCGACCTTTTGTCCGGTTTCCTTCAAAGTAGCAATGTGCACCTGTGCCAGCGATGCAGCACCGATGGGTGTCGATTCAAAAGAGGCGAACAACTCATTCATATCCTTGCCTGTGTCCTTGCGGAAAAGCTCACCAATTGACTCAATTGACGAGACGGGGCATTTGTCCTGGAGCGGGATGAAGGTCGAGGTCCATTCGATAGGAAGCAGGTAGCCCATGCTGCTGAGGTGCTGGCCCAATTTGATGAAAATCGATCCATTCTTTTCTAGGACACGGAGAGTACGTTCGGCGCATCGCTTGTGGCAGGCGCGAATCAGTGCGTTATGTTCCTCGGGGGACGAGGCGTCTTGTTTCAGGGTAACACGGTAGCTGCGAAGTTTCGAGGCTATGTTAGCGATTTTCAAGGCGCAACATAGTAAAGGTCTATAGAGTCACGATACTCTACTCACTCGTTGATACAGACAGCCAGTGTGCCAACAACGCGCCCACTGCGTTTCGCTGCTTGGAACGCATGCTCCGCTTGCTCGGAGAACGTCACTGCGCCTAAACCGAGGATACTTCCAATAATAAACCATTTGATAGCACTCCGCTGTGATGCACTCATATTGGACCCATTTTCGGACTTATACTGGCTCTTAGTCTCCGCAGACAAGAGAGGCGAAGCCCTCGCAGAAAAAGAACGGCGTGAAGCGACGAGGGTCGAGCCCTGGGAAGACACTGAATGAGCCCATGATAAAGCGTGGATTGCACCGGAAGAGGGCGACTGTCGTAGCGGTGAGTTCGAGACCAGAATAAAGAAAGATCCAGATGTCGAGTGTTTGGATGTTTTCCCGATCACCGTTGCGGGATCAATCTTGAATGCCCGCAATGGCACGCGAAGCGCTGCGCTCATTCCTGAGGCGAAGGCCACCGGCCAGGGAAAAAGACCAAAGAAAGGAGAAAAGGACGGATAGTGCTTGGAGGCGTTCTGGGCTAACACATCGTATGATTATTTGTCGGCCCAGAGAGATTTTTCACGGTTCTCGCCGCCAATCGGCTTCAGGGCCACACGTGATCCTGATCTATAGATCGGCCCATAACAGACGTCATATGTGTGGCTAATATGTGTTGAATCGGTTGGACTGACCAATAGATCTATTAGCGAAGCAGAGACATGAAAATCATGAATTCCAATCATAAAGAAGAGATAAAGAGGGGAATGGGGAATGTATATCAAGGGCTAAGCCACTAACAAATACAGTAAGTAACCTTGTGATGCCTATGATACTATGCTGTATGATGAGCTTACAATGAGGACACTTGTGCAAATTAGAAGGGATCATTAATTCAAACAAACAAGAGAGCCATAGACTATATGTGCAACAACCAGTGCCCACATAATAACAAAAGGGGGTTTTACAATTGAGCAAAACCATGCACCATCACTCCAAGGTCCATTTAGAGTTGACAACGCCGTCGCCCGTGTATGTAACAGGCAAGTATGAGCTAGAGAAATTGAAAACGCAGTAACACAAAAATATCAATTTGCAGTAGACCCCTTTGGACATCAAATCATGTCCACTCAGGGTCTGCAAGTGTTGGGCGACGGCGACGAGGGATGATTGAAGGCCGTCGACTCAGCGAGTTTGGAGTCTTCTTGTCTTCCTCGCGCAGCAGCTCAACGTGACTTATTCTGCTAGAGAGGGGCCGAGCAGACCTGGGCCTGGCAGCGGCCGCACTGCTTCCATTGGAAGCAGCTCCAAGAACCGGGTTGCTGCCATCCCGACTGCCTGGTCTCATGCCTAGAGAAGAAACACTGAGGGAGTTCCGCGGGTGCCGGGGAGTTTCCCGACCTTCCAGGTATCCCCTTGATTGACCAGTTCGGTTCGATGAGGGTGTGGATGGGGTAGAAGATGCCGAGAATAAGATTGGAGGGGTGGTGCATGTGCTTTGTCGTCGGGCGGTCGGTCTGCGTTTGCTGACGCCATATGCCTCGCTGGATCGAACAAGCTTTCCTGCCATATCTCTGACAAGGATTGCGGGGTCGTTCTCCATGTTTCGAATAGCGTCGAGAAGACCATAAGTTGCGAGTAGCCCACCTTGCTCCTCGTTTGAATCGCAAATACTGGCTATGATACGCAACAGATTGAGTCGTACGGCGGCTTTGGTGTGGTGCAGCTTCTGCCTCAGTCTCTGGAAAATATCGGGCCGCGCAAAGGTGGATGCGACATGTGGACTGAGTCGAAGAAGCTTTTGCAGAGGTTCGAGAGTATTTTCGAATGCGTTAGCTTTGGAAAGCTTCAAACATTCTGCAATGGCACCAGTGAATGTAATGGGGCCCTCAAATGTATCACTCTCAAAAATACCGTCTAAGAGATGTTCTTCAACCTTGGCGGTTTCCTCTTGAAGCCTAATTATTGTGCATTGTTAGCTTTGGGACCAGCTACACTTTCCGAGTGCAGGACAAACCATGTAAAAATAGCATCCAAGGCAGTGACCTGCCAATATGGATCCAAGAGCAAAGAGATGTAAAAGCCCAGGCCCTTGTTGCGCCACAGCTCCCTACGACCAACTTTTCCAGATTGCGCCATGTCGCAGAGAATTGGTAAGGCAAACTCTTTGAGAGGCCGCTCTGTGAGTACGATCTTTTGCAGAAGCGGTACAATGCCGTTCAGTGCAGCATCTTCCTGCCGAGACTTATTTAGGCGGCACATATTGTAGATAGTGTTGAGAATCTGGTTTGAGAGCTCGCGGAAGTGTGCTTTTCTCAGATTTGATCGAAGCAAATCAGTCAAGACATCGATGGCGTTGGAATTCTGGAGCGAATCTAGAGTAGTTGAAAGCATCGACAGATTTTTGATGAATTTCAACATCGTAATTTGATGGACTGGGCTCATTCGCCTCAATTCTTTCAAGACCCCTGCCATGAATTATTAGCATAAAACGTTGCAAAGATTCATCCGAAGAAATGATACTTACTGTGCAAGACCGTTCGTTCAGAAACCATTTCCTTGACATGATTCTCGGCCTGCGAGAATATGAAGAAGATATTGGCGATACGACCCTCGATGACTTCTGTCAACTCCCCATCTTCATCGAGAGCACGACTTAGAACAAGAGATAATGGATCAAGAACGGAATTGCGGGACAGAATTCTACAGAAATCATTCTTGGGGGTGGAACCCTATAGAAAAGAAAAGTTAGATCCGGGAGATGCAAAATGCAATGAAGGTGATATACTTACTTGCAACTCAAAGACACTCCAGATCCCATTCACGCCAATCAAGACCAATTCGCGTTCATCTTCATAATCGTCCTCTAGGAATTCGACCAGGACATTCAAACCTCCAGCACTGACAAACATTTGAAGAGTCAGGGTGGAAGTCTGGTACATCTGCTGCACGAAAGCCGCAGCTTCAAGTCGAATTTCGCGGGGGTACTTCTTGGATGCAAACTCGTTGATGATAGGGATTCCACCAACGAAGCAGAGGTTTTCCTGGACCTCATAGTCATCGTAGATGATGGCGTTGACAACCCTCAACAGACATAAGACAATATCACGCCGGCGAGTAGTGTCCAGAATCTCGAGAATTGGCAGCATACCGTGAGCACTAATGATGATGTTTTTAGTCTCTGGGAGATCACAGAAAATCGTGAACAATTGTTCAGAAATCTCTGCAAGAACTTCTTCGTCTTGGGATGTCTTAAGAGAGTCCACGAGACCCTCAACCTGGTTGCGAAGACGCGCATATTTGTCACGCGCGATATTTTCTTCCAGATCCACCTCGTCAAAGCCTTCTTCCAATTGCGCAAAGGGGTCATCCTCATCTTCTTGGTCTCCCAGCCATGAGTTAGACAGCTTCGAGTTTAGCATTAATGTACTTTGATCAGAGCCGTCATCACTCTCTGCCTGATCTAGAGCAGGCTGGTCGGCCCCGAGAATATCAGAGAAATCCTCATCGTTTTCATTCTCAGCAAACCTCTGGATCTCAATGGTAGAGCGGTCACGCTTCACAGAAAGCTGTTTGCGCAGCTGGGGATGCGGACCGCCAAAATCGTCGTCTACTTGGTTGTATCCTATGTTTTCATGAATAGGTGAAGACGGGTCATCCTCGAAATCCTGGAAAATGTTAGAATGATACAAGAAACTTAAAGTATTGCCGAAGACAGTACCTGATAACCGCCGAGCTTGCGATCTAGGACATCCTCATTGGCCATAATGAGATCTGAATAATCATCAACAGAGTTCTCTTTGTAGAGATTTGTCGTACGAGGAGCCGGACGAGCGCGTCTTGGCATGGGGTTTTGGGTGAGAATTGGGACATTTTGCAATGCAGAAACGGGGGCATTGGATCCAGCCTGGGGGACTGCAGGGCTCTGAGGCTTGGAAGGCTCAGCTACAGAAGGTTTGATGGGATATGGTCGAATGGTCTGCAGATCATCGTCCGAGAGACCTGAGCTATCCTCAAAGGGATCAGAGCTGTCATCCGATTTGAGTATAGTCCCATCGAGCGACGCAAAAGCTTTAAGTCTCTCAGAAGACAGCATGCCTCCGAAGTTATCATGTGGCCGTAGATGCGGCAATTTGAGTGCGCTAGGAGAGATTGCAGTAGCAAAGTCATCGTCCCAATTGTCATCCCCTGCTAACACAGGTGATCGAAAGCGATCCGTAGATTTGATAGAGGTTGGTGATGGCAGGCTATCAACCAATGGGTTATTTCGGGTAGATGGCAGGCCTGAGGTACTGGGGTGGTCTGGCCTCTGCTTTTTCTTTGAAGTCCCTGTTTCAGGTGACCGCAAAGCCTCGTTCCATTCTTGGACACTCTTGACGGCTTCTTCATATTCTGTAGACTTCTTGGGAATCACAGATTCGGTTCTACGTGCATTGACGATCCATGGATGTTTAAGCAATTTTCTTGCCGAGACTCGAAGGTTGGGATCTTTTTGGAAACATTGCATGAGGAAGTCTTTCACAGCCTAGATAAAGTCAGTATGGCATACATATATGCCTGGACAAACGATAAAGACATACCGGCGAGGCACCCTGCGAAAATGGAGGGTGATCATCGTTTACAATACGAAATAGTGCTGGCATAGGCTGCATGTTGTGATAAGGGGGTTTCCCCTCGAGTAGCTCAATGACAGTACACCCTAAACTCCAGATATCGGAAGCCGTTGTTGCACCTGAAAGCTCAATTACTTCTGGGGCCATCCAATACGGCGTACCAACCACGCTTGATTCACTCAAGCCAGTGGTACGACTCGCCACACCGAAATCGGCAAGCTTCACAAGTCCTTCCTTTGTGGTCAGAATGTTTGCGCCCTTGATATCTCGGTGAATAACACCCTGTTCATGCAAATAGAGTAAACCATGAAGAACCTGGGACATATAGAGTCCCACAAGGTTCTCAGGGAAACGACCAAAGTTCTTCGCAATGGAATGCAACGAGCCATTTTCGCAATATCTATACACCATCAATTTCACGATCCATTGAACTCGAGCGGGGAGAGACATACTCGAGAATGATGTTCAGAGTTTCAACGGATTTCACAAATCCGTGGTATTTGACAATGTTGGGGTGCTGCAATCTATATCAGTATAGGCTTTGATGATATATTGTGGCTGTATATCTCACATCAAGATTTTTAAGGAGGTCAATTTCAAGCTGTTGCGTTGCGTGTTAGCATATCAGACAAACGCTGAGAGCGATTCGATCCCATACCATGATAACGCGCAATTCACTCTTGGGAAGATCCGTCAACTTGATTTGCTTGACGGCGACAGTCTCTCCAGTATTCCAATTCAATGCCCGATACACGGAACCGAAAGCTCCTTTGCCCAGGCAGTCTCCCAATTGCTACCATCAACACCCAAGGTCAGCATCTGCCCAATTTGGGGTTTGTGGGGAAACAGGGCATCATATCCATACATAGTCCTTGAGCTCTGCAACATCTTTTGCCGACGACTTCAAAACTTTGTCTTCCTTCGGTTTCTCTTCCCGCTTTGTAGGACTCGTTCCGACTCGTGGAAATCGCGACTTTATCGGGGTTCCGGGTGTCTTTGAGGAGGGGGTGAGAGGGCGAGGTTGCCCTTCGGTCCCTTCGCCGGGCCGGGCAACCATGATGCAGCGGACTAGAATAGACTGTATCCTAGTACGTGTCCGAGTTTGCTGTTGGTCTCACGATGTGGTTTGAGGTAGAGGGGAGAGGGTGGGGTGAGAGTCGAGGAAGGAGGCAACCTTGAAAGAGCTGATGGTAACGGTCTGAGATGTCATATCCATAGGTTCTGATAGTCATAATTGTCAATTAATCCGAGTAAACCAAGGCACAAACAAGTATCATGACTGATCGTTCGCGTGTGGATGTTGTGGGGAGGGTCTCACCAAGCGGACATTACAGCACTTCAGCTCTCGCTCCCTAGAGAGCTGTTTCCACGACAAGTCGAGGCGCATGTAAGATCTTCAGAGGGATACAATTACCATGTAGTAGTCTGAAGAATATCGATCTAGTAGAGGCGAAAATAGAGCGCGAAGGGGTTTGTTCGCAAATAAATCGTGGTTGTTTTGAACTTTCGTGCTCCACCCGCCGCATCATGCAGGCTGTGCTGGACAATGGCCGATCAGCCCTACAGTACCAAGTTTGATGGAATTCTGATTATTCCATCGGAAGGAATACGATAATTTGATATAAAATCATAGGTTACTAGAGGAAATAAGAAGTGGAAAAAGAAATAAAGGCTTGTTGTTGTCATAGAGTTCTATTATTTACTGTTATAGATCGGGGAAATCCGATCGATCTATACAGGGTATCATTTTTGCGCACGGAGAAGACGCAGCACATCGGAAACAAGGTACAAACTACCGGCAATAACAAGAGGACCCCCTTGAGACTGCTCACTAGCCCACTGAAGGCCGGGGAGTAAATCTCCTTCGAAGCTCTGGACTTGGCCAATATTTTGGATAGCTTGAATGGAAGAGGCGAGCTCTTTGGCGTTAGTTGGCTGGACCCACGGCATTCCATCCACGGGACCAAACTCGGCGGTGGCAACTCGGTCTCCGGGCCGGATAATCGACCCAAACACCCCAGCTAGATCCTTTCCACTTGATGCGGCAACAACCCAAGTTACCGGTTGGCCTTGAATTCGCATTTTGCGGTCCACGTACTTGCCAAGAACTTCAGCAGACTGTGCGTTGTGAGCACCATCAAGCAGGATAGGCTCCGCACGAGCAATCAAAGGTTGGAGGACAATGTTTTGCAAACGGCCTGGCCATGTTACGTCGGCCAGATATGGAAGCAACGAAAATGCATCCATTTCAGGTCGTAGCTGAGAAAGGGCAAGTCGAAGCGCAGACACTGCGCAGCACATGTTTTCTTGTTGGTGGGGCTCTAGATCAAGCTTCTGGAAGTAAGGTGCGAGTGCCGGAATTTGTTCAGAGACTGTTGCAGGTGAGACAAACAAGGAATCAATACCCAGTTCGTGAATATGAGCCTTCACAGTTTCAACCACTTCCGGACTGTTTGTGTTGTCTACCACACAAGGGACTCCAGGCTTGAGGATACCCGCTTTCTCACGAGCAATCTCCCCCAGTGTTGAACCAAGGAAAGCCTGGTGATCCATCCCTATCTTTGTAATGACCGAGACAAGAACATTATTCAGGATATTTGTCGCATCTAGGCGACCACCCATGCCCACCTCGACCACACCCACTTCGACCTGTTCATGGTTGAATATTTCGAACGCTGTTGCGGTCAGCAACTCGAATTCGGAGGCACCGATGCCTAGTGTTTGATCTCGTAGTTTGACTTGGTCTTCGATCTGTCGGAAAAGGGATTCTTGGACCACTTTCTCTCCAATTGTAATACAGTCCCACCGGTCAATTAAATGCGGGGAAGTGAAGCGACCGCAACGCACTCCGCGGGTGGACAGCAGATGGGAAAGGTAGGCACTGATAGATCCTTTACCGTTGGTTCCAGCAATGTGAATGGCCTTCCATGAGAGCGGAGTCTGTTGAAGCAGACTCGCGACTCGACTCAATCCTAATTCAATCATTCCTCTGAGTGTAGCGTGGTAGGAATTTCAAGGTCAATTGTCATTATCGACCAAATGATCAGGTAATGACAGGCGTCTTCAGGGCTTCAAAGCTCCATTGTCAGTAAGAAAATAAAGCTGGGATGAGCATATGTTATGGTAGGGTAGCCCACCTCTTCAAAGGTGGGAAGCTTACCGTGATCGGAGGAACAAGCCCACGTGATATTACATATATTCATGCCTCAGGCATTCGGTCTTCGTTATTTACTACAATATGAGGTGTTTTATAAGATCCAGCCATTGGCTAGTTAATTCAAGGAATTTTACAAAGATGATCCTCTATATTAATCTCCTGGAAAGATATCCCACAAACATGTTATTGAAAGATGCTTGAACAAGATACACGTGACACAGCCGCTCTAGCCACTCTAGCCACCCCCAGCCTCAGGCAATCATTTCTCTAAGACCCAATCTATCTCCCTAGTCTCCATCAACCATCTCCACCGTTATCGCAAGTCGCATTCTACTAGTTCTATAATTCCCTCTTTGGTCATTGTTTGTCGTTCTTTTTCCAACACCTTCTAGATTTTTTTCCCCTTCCTTTCTGCTCAAAAAGCAAAATGGGTATCCCGTAAGTCATCCCATCCTTATGTTGGTGCGCGAAGTTATCGCGTGCGCCACTGTTTCGCCGCACGCCGTTGACTTTGATCTACAGTATGTGGCGTGAGCCTTCCAAGGCCGAAGCATCCGAGTCTGCTTTGGAAAAGGATTCATCTGCCACTGCACGCTCCTCGATTCGCCGAGGAGCGTCGCGGCACAGTAATTCCCGCGTGCGCCGTGTCGATATCCTGGCTTCGTTTCATTCACAGATCATTGATGAACTCCGACGCGGAACTGCGGAACCCAGACGCGTGCCGCGCTTTTCTTTCATACCACCCAATGGCGCTATCGAGAATGCAGTGGCTTTGGAACAGGCCGAACGTGAGGCCCACATCTGGGCTCAGTCGCGTGCTGCGAATGCCCCACGACAGACAGAGACAGCCAACCAGCGATTCAGGAGTCATCGTGATCAAGCCTTGACCGAGCTCCTTGGTCGCATAGACAGTCAGCCCAGAAATACCCATGTCAGCCCTTCATTGACTCCCAACTTCACTCCCGCTCTCGCATACCAAACCAACGGTTCTTCCACTCCTTCGGACAGCGGCGTTCGTCTCCCCCCCATGCGCGAGAGATACAACAGTGATCGCGCCTCCAATACCTCATTCCGACTAGAGATACCTGAATACCGGTCCAACAATACACAAACCCGACAAACCCGAGACCCCGTTGTAGACGGGCTTGGGGATCGCCAGCGCAGTCCTAGTACAGACGCGGAGCGGGAAACCGATGCCTGGGAAACTTTGCTCTCAACCATTACACCAGATGCGACTCTTCCATCGGCTAATACTTCTTTCACCTCAACATCTGCCGCTGCTCCAGATATTTCGCGCAATGCTCGTCCTCGGAGCTCTGTCAACTTGACGCAGCCGATGATGGCGGAAGCTGCCCGTGCTCACTTTGGACTTGACTCTTATTCTGACCAACTCAACCCTTGCGACTTCTCTTCCTCCGATGACGAGGATGCTCCCTCTATTTTCCATGAATTCATTGGACGGGCAGGCCGTTATCCCGATCAGCATTCAACGATGAGCAACCATCCTCCCGTTCCTATCCCTACAATAATTCCTGCAAGCGTTCTCGCCCTCTCTGATGGTCGCCGCCAAAATCCCTCTTTCTCCGACCGGCACGACCAAAATGATGATCTCCACCACATGCACGTCATCCTGGATCGGCTTGCCCGCCGTGAAGATATTCCCGACGACTGGTGGGCCGCGGCTGGCCTTGCACGCACCCTCGACCGTGGTATCAGTGCGAGCATGGACTCCACCGACACCGAGGGCGCTTCTCGAACCAACCGCGACGATTGAACACAGCTGCCCAGGTGGTGATGCTGAATAACATAAGACCCGAGGAGATATTAGAGATATTCGCGATATTGAAAATGGCGTTTTTTTTAGGCGAATGTTACATAGGTTCCTTTTTCGATTTTGCGACGGCGTTGACAGGTCCTAAGGACTGTCTTGTTATCTTAAAAGCATTCTTGTCTCCATATTTTGTCTGGTTTATTATCGATTATCATTGAACGAACGGACATTAGCGGCCTTTGGTCTTTCGTCAACTTCGCCTTGTGGGTTTTTCGTATTTTCAGATATTTCCATTCCATCTAGAGGATGAATAATGTAAAAAAAAGTCAAGTGTCAATATTTACTCTATGTACCTGTACCTGTACCTACAAGTTCAGTGACGTATGTCTCGGAGTACAGCAGTCCCCACTTGAAGAGCCCCCCGCCAATACGTCGGGGGAGAAGTTATGCTTAGTCCAACAACTCAAAGAGGCAAATAACAACCCTACAAAGTAGTTAGAACCAGTGTCGGACATTGCCTTGTACTCCGGTTTACAACATTCAAGCGTATCACACATTGCGCAACCCCACGAATTCAGGGCCTTTCCTTCTCTCGGATATTTCCATCATACACATTTGATCCCATCGCGTGACCTCAGTAGCCAACCATGGATCAACAGGTAGATCGACTGGTCAACAAGACCTGGGGTATGTAAACCCCCATCTACCGAAGAAGAACAAGACCTTGAAACACGCCCTCTGTCACGCCCCATCACCAACGAGCATAACAACATCCAACTGACAAAATCCCCCCAGCAAATTTTTGTTCAACAGCAGACGACGCGCGCCTAATGATCGCCATCAGCGGGATCCCAGGTTCTGGCAAGACAGGCCTAGCAACGATGATGGCAGCACGGATTAACAAAATCTACGCCTCGGAGAACCCAACAACGCCAACACCGATAGCAATTGCCCTCCCAATGGACGGGTACCACCTGACGCGCGCGCAGCTAGCAGCCATGCCTGACCCGGAGCATGCAGCGGCACGCCGAGGCGCAGCTTTTACTTTTGACGGCGAGAAGTTCCTCGAGCTTGTGCGGGCTCTGCGAGAGCCGCTTACGGGTCGGACGGGTACTCTCTACGCACCAAGCTTTGACCATGCTATTAAAGATCCTGTTGATGGGGATATTGCTATCCCGACGAGTTGTCGGGTGCTGCTTTTTGAAGGGAATTATCTTAGTTTGGATCGGGAACCGTGGAAGACGACTGCTGCGTTGATGGATGAGCTTTGGTTTGTGGATGTTGATTTTGAGGTTGCGAGAAAGAGGTTGGTGGTTAGGCATGTTAAGGCGGGGATTGCGAGGGATGAGCTTGAGGCGGATAAGAGGGCTAGAGAGAATGATTTGGTTAATGGGAGGGAGATTGTGGATCAAAGGTTGCCGGTGCAGGAGGTTGTTTCTAGTATTTTTGATCCTGTTTGGGAAGAGTTATGACGAGTGGACAGTGTGTTGATATTGACGAAGTCCTATGATGTACAGAGTCAAAACTATATATGAGTATCCCAATTTTGTTCTATTTGGGAACAGGTTCCACACAATAAGGCTCTGAACTCCAGGGCTGCCATGCTAACGGTATATCCATACATATGTATTCCGTACTTATGACTTGATAAGAACATTGGAAGTTGATTGGTTCGATGTAATACATAGACCCATATGCACATATATACACATACATGCAGGTAGATAGCTAATGTCAGCCGGGTGGGGCCTTTCCTACCTCGACTGCCGCCGCTTTTATGCGGGTGTTCACCCTTAGCATCACTGGCCCCGGGGTTCAATTCAATTTAGTTCACACCCGAGAAAGACCTCACAGGGCCATATATGTTGTATGTAAATTCTCCGATGAGTAGGGCTGTATCAAGGTCTACGCCGCCCGCTCGACCACACGTGGGCTTTTTATAAGTAGACCTTGAAACAACCTTAGAGTGCCCCTGGAAAGACGATTTGAATTTATTCTCTGGCTCTCATGTCTAAGAATCGAATATTGGACCAAATGCAAGCACTCCACTTTTTTTGAGCTCGAAAACCAGTTGTTTCGTGAGCCGTGGATTGCTGATCACACACACAGCCTCTGCGTCAACTTCTCGGACGAGCTCTTGGATAATTGGCACCATGTTCACTCGGCCGCTGGTGCCGGTGTCGATGAGAAGTGGGTCGGGGTCGAGCTGATGCACAAGACTGAGCACATCTGAACCGTACGTACTTTTCGGGTTCCGTGTCTGCCAGAGGACTCGCAACTGTGGGCGATTCTTCTCGCTCAAAAACGAGAGGCATGGCCCGATTCCCGATCCCGTGGCAACCACTACCACTCGGCGAAACATCCGCATTACGTGGATAAAGCCGTACATGAGCACTCCGCGCTTCCAAAGTTGAGTTGGTTTCTGATCGATGCACCGGGTTGTCCAATCGCCAGCCTTGGAGACTATGCAGGAAAAGCTCTTACCATCCGGATTGGGAAAAGTTGCAAAGCTATGCCAATCCTTCAGCGGGTGATTGGATAGTGCTAGTACTTTACCGAGTGCGGTTGATGTGTGATCAAAGTGGAGTCGGATAGCATGCGAAGAGAGATGCTCTGGCAAAACCTGCACGCGGCGGAGAAGGAGCCACGGATGGACGATGGAGACAATGATGACCAGGACAAACCAAAAGGCTGGGAGCCTGACAAGGTATTGCCCGAGAGATAAGCCTTGCGAACGTCGGGCTTGATCTGAGAAGACCAGCAGGAGGGATAGGAACAGAGCTACTGCCAACCAACCGCCGAATCGGTGTATGAGTTCGAAATAGTTATGTACTTTTGCCCGGAATGTAGGGTACGCAACCGCAATGATGGCAACAAGATCAATGAGTAACACATAGGATATAACAATCACCGGCACGGTAATCGTCCCCGAGTCTCCATGCAACCAATACTCCTTTGATATTAAAGCCACGAGGCCCGTATACCATAAGAAGGCTGCCACACCGCATCCGCTATGGACTCCACCATACTGGTATGCTTCGGCGGCCCTCTTGCGCAGCCAGAGAGGAGCCGATTGCGATATGCGGCATATGCTCCGGAAAATGGAATTCACCACTAGCGGGTGTCGAGCAAGACCGCATACCAACAAGTTGATACCCGCGGCGTTGACAAATGCAAGAAGTTTCTGTCGGCTCCTTATCATGACAATAATGAATGCAATGGCATTGGCACAATAAATCAACGAAAATAGGCGGCGATAGATTGTGAAAATGAGATATCGTATTGAGGAAAAGCCTATTCGTGGCCTACGTTGAGCTTCAACATCGCCCTTGGCACAGAACTTGTTCCAATCCCATGTGCTGTCCATGCTCAGATATGTATTGACTGAAGCCGCAAAACTCGGCTTGCTTGCATGTGTGGGAGATGGTCTTTGGGGAGCGGATGCCATCCTGTTGGGGTATCGTGCCGCAACTAAGGGCACCAGCAAATGTGGAAAACGATTTTGATGTATTTGGACCAGCGAAGGGAAAGATTAAAAGGACAAAGAAGTACAACGAGCTCAACCAATTGGTATTCTATGTAACATCGCAGGGGTGTATGTCGGGGAGGCTCGGGGAATTCCCGCCAACCCATCATAGAGCGTCTCTACCTCATAGTGGTTCATAACCGTTAGATCGTAAGATAACCACGTTGTCCAGAGTGGACTGTCGTGGGTCTCCTAACCACTTTCATCTACCACCGCAGCACCAAAAGTACGAGAGGCGCTTCTGCGATAGTAGTGTCTCACCTACTTATATCGTCGATTTACACAGCAACATCACAGCGAGTCACTGCACCTCGTATGAGGATTGAAGACCGGGCATGGGATCCAACAAACACCAACAAACTGCCCATCAGCCTCGCTCATCGAAAAATATTCTCATATCTGTCCAGTTCCAGTGTTCTAGCCCCTGAAATACTACTCTGGAAGGGAAGTGTGTGCGTCACTTCCAAGGTTCTATGCACCTAGGCGGTTAGCATAGAATTAGCGCGAGCCGTGTCCCATCCCGACGGCCCGCAACCAAGCCTTAGCTAACCAATCAGAGGACCTCGGGACTTGGCTGTATAATAGCCGACCTAGCCGACAATATTACTCATACAAAGAACATAGTTACTATCCCTGCCTATAGGTACATATAGATACTCCGTACGGGGTACGCATAATTTGTAGGAAGCTGTGGGGGACAAACTGAGTGCGTTGCGGATTCCCCAATCTTCCCATTGCCGGGGTTCGCACCTCGAAGTCTCTCCGAAGACCCGGGAAAGCCTGGGTATATGCAACTAGCAACTAGGGCGGACCAAATTTGCGCTAGAAGCGGAGAAGGACGGCTCAGGGGCCATTTTGCCCGGGTCAACACCCAAAACTCATACCAACCATTCCGCAACCAGCGACGACCACTTGGCCAGACCCTGTTAATTTACACTGGCTGCGTCCTTCGAAAGTTTGAGAGCGCACTGGCACTGTACAACAGATCATTCTGGTGCCTAGGCGTTGTGCACGACCGTGGACCAGATCCCCCGAGTCCCCATAGGAGTATTCTGGCCATCTTTTCCTGCACCCAGCCTAATCCCACCATCCATCCCTGCCATCCCTTTATTAACTCGGCCCATTTGACCCCGCCCATCTAGGGTCAAAGCTGCTAAACAAGGTGGTCAGTTATCTCCGGATGGTTATTTCGGGTCTCCAAGGCAATCCAATATGGCCTTCACCCGCCCCGGAGGAGACGATGGTGGCGCGGCTATCTTCGACTCTTTAGCCAAATTCTATGTAGCGGTGGCCATCATTTGGACGACTGCTCTCCTCGCCGGCTCTGTCTTTCTTTTTGTCAATCGCCATGAACAATGCATTCGCATTCGCAACTTGCGTCTCGTATTGAGCACGGTGCTATGTCTCCATGTCTACTGGATTTTGTGCATGGTCGCATATTCAATGAATGGCAAATACCCTTGCGCTGCAGAATACTGGATTATGAGCATCTATTTCCCAGTGGGAATCGCTCTTTTCCAAGCAAATAGCATGCAGCTCCTGACCGTTTTCGGCGTTCAGGAGAAGCTGCTTTTGACTGCGCAGCAACCGTACAAACCCCACCTTATCGAACCTGCAAAATCATCTCGTCAGTACCTGGCTCGATGGAAACGACTAAACCTCGTACAACGAACGAACTTCGGTATTGGTGTTGGGATTTTGGTTCAAGTTAGTGCATCCACCGCCCCCGCTCCCTGGTGTTCCCCACTCATCCATGTCTCGCATCTATAGCTGCTTGTATCGCTTTCTATCTTCCTCACCTCCCGAAAATTTCACACCTTTGGCACCTTCTCCGAACATGTGAGCGCCGAGGAATGTCGGCGCGGCCCTGAATGGTAGGATGTCTGCTTATAAAATATGGTCGACTTTGTTCTGATATGAAACCTTCAAGGATCCCTTCGATTCTCTGGCAATTGCTCTGGTCTTGGATATTCGCGCCATACATTCTGTGGAGGATTCGAAACATCCATGACATTCATCACTGGCGGCTTCAGATCACTTGCTGCCTTATCGCTGCGTGAGCACTTCAATATTTCCCTTGCTATCGTCATCCCCATGGGATCGCCCAATTAAAGATGCTGACGGATCCGTAGTTTACCAGGTTCTCCCATGTGGTTCGCCGCGCTATATTCAACAACCGACATTTGGGCAGCCATCAACAGATACTGGGTGCC
Organism: Penicillium sclerotigenum; assembly: GCA_928213465.1. Classification (NCBI taxonomy): domain Eukaryota; kingdom Fungi; phylum Ascomycota; class Eurotiomycetes; order Eurotiales; family Aspergillaceae; genus Penicillium; species Penicillium sclerotigenum. The sequence goes on along the minus strand of CAKMRK010000695.1, from coordinate 37,272 downwards.
AGCCCTTTGGTAATACAGGGCCAAAATCAAATTCAGAGAAACTCAGATGCTAACCCTCGCAGGTTTGCTCCCGGTATTATGACAATGGAAGCTGTTACTATCTTCTTTCCGTGTTATGAGCTTATCGTCTCCAGGAGACAGAGGAATCGTCTTCTGGGGGAACTCCAAGAATGGAATGAAAAGAAAGTAGCCAGCGAGAAAGAACTAGAATCCGCACCATCACGAACTCCGAGTGAAGTCAGCCGCGTGCCCGAAGCTTATTCCCGAGGAGCTCTAGAGAGGTGCTTAGAAGACGATTCTAGTGCTCTTCTTCGATTTGCCGCGGCCAAGGAATTCAGCGGTGAGAATATCATCTTCCTGAATTATGTGCGCGACTGGAAAGCTGCATGGGTGAAGATCAGTGAATTGGAGCCAGAATACGATTGGAACCATGATCCGCAGCATCACCGACTCCATTTCTTCAAGATCGCCCTTGAGATCTTCGCAGCCTGCGTCGACATAAACTTTGCAGAATTCCCTATCAACATTGAATCTCGAATTTACACAGATCTACTGGAAATGTTTGGTGAAGCCTCCCAGGTTATCGGCAAATCTGTGTTCAACATAGCTGGAACACACGCCTACAGAAATCTTCCCGAATCTTACAACATGGTGCCAACGCACAGAAAGAAGTTGTCAACTGTGGTAACCGTGGAGGAAGACACTCAGGCTCTGTGTTTAGATGCGTATCTTCACGAGGGCCAGAGTATCATGCATATTGAGCCTCGTGTTCCGAATTCCGTTACCGTTCCTGCGAATTTCACAGCCGATGCATTTGATGAGGCCGAAAAATCTATCAAGAACCTGGTATTCACAAATACCTGGCCCAAGTTTATTGATTTTTCGAGGGACGCATCCATTTACTCTAAGTAATCATGCAAAATATCTGGACAGAGAGCATGTACTTACAGGGCTGACGAAGGAAAATCTGGTCACTTCTCGAAGTGTAATTCAGTATATGATAATGGAAATCTACAATGGGAATCCGCCGCGGAATCCGCACGAGTACGCCAAGGTCATGTTGTATGTGCTATGTATAACTAAGATATGCCAAGACGGGGTGGCTGCGTATAGCCCCCGCCTTGGCTTGTATATCTCAGATACGGAAGAAGCCGTTTATAAGTATATGTATTTACTTGTGCCCGGCTCGATGAGCGTCAGCTCGCGCTTTCGATTCCACCATCCTACCATCCAGTCTTGATTACTCCGTGACAGCAAAACACCACATCGGATCCCAATGCCATTCCAGAGGTTATTCTCCTGTTAGATGATATCACCAGTGAGAAGATCTTCAAGTCCGAAGTGAAGTGACACCATAAGCTTTGTGAGAGGGAGGCCCAGAAGAAAAAGACGGCCGCTGCCGCTCCATGCAAGGCCGAGCAAAAGACTTCCATCGAGGATGGTGAAGCCAATCTGAACCCTACTTCGAGATCCAAAACAAGCGCATCAACAGGCTCCGCGAGACTAAGGTCACGGGCTCTTAGAAACAAACATGAGATACTTTTGACCAGGCAGTTCCGCCATGGCGTGGCAGATCTTTGATCGTGCAAGGGACGTCAGTGAGGCTGTGACTGGAAGACACGGTTTATATCGGTGTAGTTACCGTATGTCCATTAGAGAGCTTTGATGGTGTCAGATGAGCAACTTGGTCAGCTCCTCATGAGGAGTGACCTTGTACCTTTTAGCAAGGGGGTGATTGAGTTGCCCCCATCGGAATTAATTGCTGCGCCTATAGGAAATAGAAAGAATGGAAATCAACTTGGTTCTCTTGTAACTCTATACGTGTCGGTTAAATCCTTCAATTATCCCTTACATTATCACAAATACCAATTACTATGAACTACAATGGGAAGCAACTGGATCAGACTAACCATAGCCGTTTTCTCAACCCATCATTTTATATATACGTATGTAGGTAACTTAGCCTAATCCCTTCTACGTTCTTTGGTTCCTGAAAGATGGACTGCGATGTTAACGTATCTATGATCCTTTAACATATTATGTAGTTTGCTAGTTATTATTATTTATACCTGAAGATAAAAACATCTAAACTGATCTAGAAGACGAAAGGATATCTAAAGGACATTTGAAAGTTACAAATAGCGTCCCTCGTATGATCATCTACTGAAGTGCCAGGGCTGTGTCCTCTTCATCGAGCCACAAACAATTTCTGATCTCATAACCACATAGTATCTCCTTTTTAAACCTGTCACCATTTTCTTACCCATATCGCAATATCCTCTCTAATAATTTTATTGTGATTCAAGAACTTAAGATAACTATTCTTCATTTACTTACCAATTCCCCCTTTAGTAAACTGCTCGCATCAAAATGTTGACCATATTTAACAGTTTGGGGAATTCTGAATGTCCATGGCCTACAACCTACGAGGGATAATGCACCTAGGTCATCGATGTCATTAGTAACGGGTATAAGTGGACGGAGAGATACTGCCCTATAGGTCATCGAAGATATAGACTTTGGCGCATCTGGTAGCCTCGATTGACGAACTTCGGGAGAGAAGAATGACTGCGAAGAAGCTGTTCACAGTACATCGACCACACTAGTTCAAATATAAAGGACAAGACAAAGGATAATCGCAAGCCTTTTCTCCTTATACCCATTTTCTCCCACCTTCAGCCTAAGAGTTTGAAGGATATCGAGTTTTCATGGTGGCGCGGCGGCTGAAAGCTGTGTATGGATGGGACGAAGAGATCTTGCGAGTGGAATGGTATGATAATATCATGGAGATTAATTGAGACTTAGACTGAGATCATACCTATAAACCGCAAAATAGCTATTAATCTTCTGAAGAGCATACAATTTGTTGAAATTTGAACAATAGTAAATAGATATTCCATAGTACATGTGTACACGTCTAAGGCTCTTGTAACAGCTGTATCTATGACTGCCCTCTATCATTTATGTAATGCTGCAACCATCTGGTCCACGGGCAGTGAATGAGTCGCCTTTGGTGATCAGCGAGGTTGAGCTAACTAGAATATAGCTGCGCTATTTCCCCTGTCTTGGATAACTCTGTGTCTTCTCGTATGTGCTTAGTTCCTATCTGGAATGTTTACCTAACTCCAACTACAGGACCCTTCAAATTGTTGCTTTTGATTTGATTAATTGGCAAACCGCAAGCTTGCCGTAGCTACAGCATAATACGAATAAGTGTGCATTAGTGGAAATTCTAGTTCTTAATTGAAGCCTACTACTAGAGATTGTTCTACCACATTCCGAAGTTGCCTTTTGTTAATTTGCTGTGGTACCTAGATCTAGACTGAAGTTATTAATGGGGCTCGAGGCCTCTAATCCCCATCTGGATCAGACACCAAGACACATGAAATTAATGGGGGAAAAATAAAAATTCCTGTCTTATCTAGAATGCTGCAGTATACCACCCCAAAGATGATTATTCTCGAATTTCACCTCTCGAGTAGCATAACTGTCATTATATTCGCTCACACCTCAGAACTGACAGGCGTCTCCCCTGTATCTGGGGGGCCAGTCCCTGACGCTAAACCGTTTTGGGAGCCGAAGTGCCACAAGCTATGGGGAACCAAAAATACATGTATTAGTATAACAGGTACTGTAAAGTACATTTAATATGCAAGATGGGGCAAAAGGGGTACTTCTCCGTATGTCCCTGAATGTAATGTAACAGACCCTGACCCCATCGTGGCTTCCCAGATTGTGATGAAACTGCGGTTGCCCGATTCCTCTCCCCCCTCTGTTTTCCTCTGGTCGAGAGCTTATCTTCCTTCCTTACTCACTTCGTCACTCTTTGTCTTTCACTTTTGCCACACTCTCTACAGTCGCTCTTTAGCCCACACATTCTTTTACTCTAGACTCGCTGTGCGATCTTGAATCCCATCACTCATTCCAATTTCCCGATCTCCGATCTCCAATCTTTCATCATGCTCTTCAACAAGTCCATCTTTGCCGTTGCCATTGTGGCTTTGGCTAACGTCGTGACTGCCACTACTGTGCAGACCCCGGCCTGTGTTCTCAAGATCATCGGGTATGTTTGAAGGAATGGAAGGAATGCCCAGTGGAGCCCCGAGCTGATGACAATCTAGCAACCAAGCCAACCCGGCCGATTCGGAGACTATCTGTGGCTCCAGCGCCAGCAAGATCCAGTCCGATATCTCTAAGAACTGTGCCGATAGCGAGGCCTCCCTTAAGTTCTTCGTCAACAACTGCGCCCAGCTCGGCCACAAAGTTGGTAAGGATTAACAGATACCCGAAAGCGCCTTGCATCATCGAATCGGTTACTTATTATCTTCCCTTTTAGCCACTGATATTTCCACCGCTACCGCCACCGCTACCGCTACCTCTACTGGCACTTCTGAGAGCTCTACTGCTACCGGCTTTGTCACTGCTGTGTCCTCTGCCACTCACACTGGTTCCTCTGCCGTCGCCACTGGCACTGCCTCTGCGTCTGGTAGCGCTGCTTCCCCTACTTCGACCTTCAACGCCGCTTCGTCCGACCGCCAGTTCTCCGCCACCACCTTTGTTGCTGCCGTGTTCCTCGGCGCTGCGGCTTTGCTGTAAGAAGTCGGCATTAACTATGAGCAGCCTAACGCGAATATCAATGCGAGCATATACTATTAGCCTTGATTTTGCTCCCTTCGATCTGATTTGAATCATCGTTGTTGTTCAGGGATCTGGTTCGAATTGTCTAATTTGCTGCTCATTCGTTGCCAATATCTGAATCCCTTGAACTTTTATCTTCTTATGTGCCAAAATCGCATTGATTTATGTACTCCTCATCTTCCTACAGAGCGATTTTTACAGACGCGTAGCTCTGCCTCAATTGCCAATCAGTCAGTTGATTTAAACAGATTCAAATGAATCCAATCAATAGTCAAAAGATGTTAGTTCACCTTGTAGATGACAATGAATAGTCCATACGAAGTACTCCCAAAGTTATGCCCGCACCTATTGGTTCCTTGGCCAGAAGGACGATGTAGATCCATCACACTGATGTGTAAAGCGGCAAGGGGCTAAAGGTTGTGATCGAGCCTCTTAGTGTTGCATATGATGTTGACTAGGACACGGCAAGGTGAACCTCTAGCTGTTAAAAGACAACTTCAACTTCAATCTAGCATTGGAATGTAAAGACCATCTGGGCCCGGAATGCTTCAGGCCAACCCATGCACGACCATTCGCGTATTCACGTGATCATTCGCGACGTGCAGGCTGACTGTAAGGTCCATTCTCACCGCCTATTTACACCCACACCGCCTTCTGTATCCCCGCTAGTAAACCCACGCTAATATCATTAGTTTTAATGCGCTAACCGTATCTGGTATAAATAGATGTTTTCTGCCTGGCAGGATGTGAGGTTTCCAAGGCTGGGAAGAAAGGTGGATCCCCCGTGTTGGTAAGCTGAAAAAACGCGGGCACGCGAAAAGACAACGCGTCCAGGGCAACCAAAGATTCCTCTGCCCCTCTGATCTCTTCTTCTTCTCACACCCCTCTACGGGCTTCATACATTCATCTTTTCCCCCTTTCTCTATACTCTAATATCATCTCAATCCTCCTGCTACTGTGATCTTGATACCCTATATCCCCTTGTTTCTATTCTTTCCAGCCCACTACCACCTCAATCACTATTCAAAATGTTCGTCTACAAGAGAGGTAAGTGCATACACGATTGTTTTATACATAGCGGCATTAGTGGCAAGAGTTAGCTCCTACTGTTTCATCTCGCCACAGCCACCTGGCCTTGCCACACTCCTTGGATCGAGAGCTAACGCGAATACAAACTGCAGATGGACGCAAGGAACGCGTGCAGTTCGACAAGATTACCGCACGTGTCTCGAGGCTCTGTTATGGCCTCGACCCCGAGCACATTGATGCCGCAGCCATCACCCAGAAGGTCATTTCTGGTGTCTACCAGGGTGTTGGCACCGTTGAGCTGGATAACTTGGTATGTTCACTTACTTGCTCCGGCTTTTTACATTATGTTAATATTTCAATCTTAGGCTGCCGAGACCGCTGCATACATGACTGTTACACACCCCGACTACGCCATTCTGGCTGCACGTATCGCCGTTTCCAACCTGCACAAGCAAACAAAAAAGCAATTCTCTATGGTCATCTCCGATCTCTACCATTATGTGAACCCCAAGAACAATAAGCCTGCTCCTATGATCTCAAAGGAACACTACGAGATCGTTATGAAGCATGCCGAGGAGCTTAACTCGGCCATTGTTTACGACCGTGACTTCAACTACAACTACTTCGGATTCAAGACCCTCGAGCGTTCATACCTTCTTCGCATTAACGGCAATGTTGCTGAGCGTCCGCAGCACCTGCTCATGCGTGTTGCTGTCGGAATTCACGGCGAGGACATTGAGAAGGCCATTGAGACATACCACTTGATGTCCCAGAAGTACTTCACTCACGCCTCCCCCACTCTGTTCAATGCCGCTACTCCCCAGCCCCAGCTGGCATCTTGCTTCTTGGTTGACGTGAGCGCGGACAGCATTGAGGGTATCTATGATACTCTGAAGACCTGTGCCATGATCTCCAAGACCGCTGGTGGTATCGGTCTGAATGTCCACCGCATTCGCGCTACCGGTTCTTACATTGCTGGAACCAACGGCTCCTCCAACGGTATTGTTCCTATGCTACGTGTGTTCAACAACACCGCACGCTATGTGGACCAGGGTGGTAACAAGCGCCCTGGTGCCTTTGCCATCTACCTGGAGCCGTGGCACGCCGATGTCTTCGAGTTCCTCGATCTGCGGAAGAACCACGGTAAGGAGGAGGTTCGTGCTCGTGACCTCTTCTACGCTTTGTGGACCCCCGATCTCTTCATGAAGCGCGTTGAGGCTAACGGTGACTGGACCCTCTTCTGCCCCAACGAGGCCCCCGGTCTGGCTGATGTCTATGGTGATGAGTTCGATGCTCTCTACGTGAAGTACGAACAGGAGGGTCGTGGTCGCAAGACCATCAAGGCTCAGAAGCTCTGGTACGCCATTCTTGAGGCCCAGACTGAGACTGGTAACCCCTTCATGCTGTACAAGGATGCTTGCAACAAGAAGAGCAACCAGAAGAACCTGGGTACTATTCGCAGCTCCAACCTGTGCACCGAGATTGTCGAGTACAGCGCCCCTGATGAGGTGGCTGTCTGCAACCTGGCTTCCCTTGCCCTCCCCACCTTCGTTGACGCTGCCCGAGGCGAGTATGACTTTGGCAAGCTCCACGAGGTCGTGCAGGTTCTCGTTCACAACCTGAACAAAATCATTGACATCAACTACTACCCTGTTCCTGAAGCGAAGAAGAGCAACTTCCGTCACCGTCCCATCGCTCTCGGTGTCAACGGTCTTGCTGATGCTTTCCTCGCTCTGCGTTTGCCGTTCGACTCCCCCGAGGCTAGACAGCTCAACATCCAGATCTTCGAGACCATCTACCACGGTGCTTTGACTGCTTCCTCTGATATTGCCAAGAAGCTGGGTACCTATGAGACCTACCCTGGTTCTCCTGTCTCCCAGGGCATCCTGCAGTACGACATGTGGGACCGCACCCCCACTGATCTATGGGACTGGGCCTCCCTGAAGGCCAAGATTGCCGAGACTGGTGTCCGCAACAGTCTGTTGGTTGCCCCCATGCCTACCGCCAGTACCAGTCAAATTCTGGGCTTTAACGAGTGCTTCGAGCCCTACACCTCGAACATCTACTCCCGCCGTGTCCTGGCTGGTGAGTTCCAGGTCGTCAACCCTTGGCTACTGAAGGACCTGGTCGACCTTGGCCTGTGGTCTGACAACATGAAGAACCGCATCATCGCCGATGGTGGCTCTGTCCAAAACATCCCTAACATTCCCGCCGACATCAAGGCCCTGTACAAGACTGTCTGGGAGATCTCCCAGCGCAACATTCTGCAGATGGCCGCCGACCGTGGTGCCTACATCGATCAGTCCCAGTCCCTCAACATCCACTTGAAGGAGCCTACCATGGGCAAGCTCACCAGCATGCACTTCGCCGGCTGGAAGATGGGTCTGAAGACCGGCATGTACTACCTCCGTACCATGGCTGCCTCCGCCCCCATCCAGTTCACTGTCGATCAGGAGCAGCTCCTCGTTGAAGACACCAACATCGCTCGCTCTAAGAAGCGTACCGTCGGCACTGGTGCCTCCGCTTACTCGGCCATTCCTCGTAGCAATGGCCCCGCAGCCGCTACCGCAAAGGTTGTCGCCCCTATCGAGGAGACCCCGCGCAGTGTGGCCGCACCTGTTGTTGAGGCTAAGACTGAGGATGCTGCCGCTGAGGCTGAGCCTGAAGATGCCGAGAGCAGGGCTGTGGAAGGTGATATCTACTCCGATGCTGCCCTGCAGTGCAGCATCGAGAACAAGGACGCTTGCATCATGTGCCAGGGTTAAACTTCCTTTGCCTTTAATACTTTTGGATGTTTCCTTTTGAGTTTGTGCATAGTCGTGCTTTCTGTCATGGCTTCTCATGTGTACCCATATTATGATTTTGATGGACTTTTTCCCTTTTTCCCTTTGTTTGTGTGTTTCGGCGTGGGTTTGTGATATTTCATGGATTTCCTTATTATTACTTCAATAACGTGTTATGTTATTCATTCTTCCCTTGTAGACTCTGTAGGCCGTGTAGATATTTCTTGTACAGACAGAACTACCTAGTTTCGTCGGCCTTGCATATTTCAAGATATATAATACACTCTCCTGTATGATACTGCTTAATCTTGTAACCGCATTGCCTCCAACTTGAGGTTGTCCTCCGTACTTGCTAACGATGTAAACCCAACGCAAACCGAAAATCTTCAAAACCCATCATTTATTTAATAACAACTTGCCCAAGTCCGCTTTCTCCACCAGGCAATGCCAAAACGCAAAAAGGACGCAAGGCTATAAAGCACGACTAGTCAATAAAGATGAAAGGGCTTTCTGCTCCCGCATTGTTAACAGTCAACTACTCTCGGCTGGTTTGATGAGGATCCCCGGCAAGTCCCATGCTTTATAGATCGATTCAATTCGTAAAAGGAAAGCCTGTTTCTAGACAGAAAATGTCATCTATTAACAGACAAACGCTGTCCATCCCTTAGTTCAGTCCAACACTAGATCTCTATTTGGTTGATAGTTGAATATAGCGCTATGAAAGTCCAGGAATACCGTGGTGTTTAGATATTTATCCCTAGCAAACAACAGGTTCAATTCAACCCGCTGCCCCTAGGAGAGATAGAGTGTCTACTATTAGCCAATTTACTCCAAGGAATTCAGCCTTATTGTATATCTACCGTGATTTGTCTCACTATAACCTGATTAAACAAGAATATTCGATATTTACAAGCAAGGCTATAGAAAACATCTACCATGTTTTCGTCGACTCATTATAGCAAACACATAATAACATCCCTCTCCCATCATTCTTCGATATGAAACATTGAAGTGATCCATTTTCGTATAGGTCGTAACACAATGCGCGTATCACATCTGCTTCCTTTCACCGATATGGCTGGTAAGGTAACTCGGCAAAAGAGGATTTCAGGCTCGATCCATGCACCTCCTTGGGTGATGATAATGCGGCATGCTGGTTCTGTAAAATCCAAGGAGCCATTGTTTCTGGCGGGTAGATGGTTTTTCCAATCTTATTATCTGATTTTCGTGTCTTGAGATAGAGAAGGGCGTCCAAAGTGCACAGTATTGGGAGTCCAACACCGGCACCGATTCCAATTGCGATCTTCCCAGTCATGGTTAACTCGGATGTCTGGGAAGCTAGGTCCGAAGACGACGATGGCGATGGCGATAGCGATGAGAGGGAAGAGGATGAAGGGGCTGTGTTCGGCGTCTTCGACGATGCAGATGTAGATGTAGATGTGGACGAAGACGCAGTGCTGGTCGTAGAGGTAGGTTCGGTGATGTTGAAGTAGGTAGAAACAAATCCACCCTTTTGATCTGGGTTGATCCAGAGAAAGAATTCGTTGGAGTACGAAAGATCAAATCCGTACGTTTGGACAACCCAGGTGAAATTGGTTACCTTATCAGTGGGATGTATTTTTGCTAGAAAACAGTTAATCATCTTGCGTTGCGGCCTTGAACCTCTGTGAAACTAACCATAGATATTTCCCTGACTAGCGGCACCTGTCTCTACCAGGCTTTGCTGCCATATAGAAACGTTGAACACATCAAGTGTGGTCTTCCATGAGACAACCAGCTTGTCACCCAGTGTGAACACCGGGTTGATTCCAGTGTTGGAGGCCGGATTCGTGAAATAATTGTTTGTGTCACCGGCAGTCACAAAAGACGCGGCACCTGCGAGGAGCAATATCAAAAACCTGGCTTGATGCATGACGAAACGACCCTCGAAATCGAGTCCGAAAAGCAAAATGGGCGACTCAGGTATGGCGGCTATAGTTGATGATATATGCGTCGCCCGGTGGGCTGGGGAATCGAAACACACGGGAAAACACACGGTCCCCGGCAAGAGGGGTGACCTATTATGAGAATGCCAACATGCCTGTCCATTGACCTCGAAGCGTCAAATGGTTAGTTGCTTCTTAAGCGCCTCAAGGGCACTTGAAGTGAACGGGGTCAATGTTGGTCCCAGGGGGTAATGCAGGAGGAAGACCAACGGTGCAATCAGACCTAGTAAAATGTCGAGATAAGTTGATCTAACTGAATCTGTGATCGCCACACCTACGCTAAAGTGACGGGGGTGTGGTCTTGGGACAAGATGGGGGCTGAATCGGAGACAATGCACCCAATCAGGCTACCCTCAGGAAGAATCGATCGAAAGATTATCATTCCAAAACACGCATGATTGTGAAAATGTTTTCCCGTGGAAGAGAACCAGAGAAGTGTAGATATCTTTGGATGAGCACCATCCAAACTGTCTTAGACTATGGCAGTGGATTTCGGGTACCAATTCCAAAGGGCTTGGTGATAGCGCCAGAATTAGCAGAATTAGCACGGACACGTACTATGTTCTCAGCTAGACGCCGGAGATCAACGCCACCTTGTTACATCTAAAGCTCCTTTCTGATGGCCCTGAATTTTCAAAATATTCTATGCTTTTCCACATGGGAGTTCATACAGAAAGCATGCCCCAACAATTATTTAGTGTAAAATTGCAGCAAATTTAGAATCCATAGTCTAAGGCGTATATATCCTTGAGTGCTTTTTCACTGCCATTTACCAATTTCTCTTTCGATTGACTTTAGGATATGTGCTTAGGAATATAAACAGCCCCCTTCTCCATTATGATCTCCTCCGGAATGACATCCAACACATCCACATCGCCCCATGTTGCATGAACGGTCCGTTCCCCCTTTAGAATGCGGTTGATATTGAGCATCGTGCTATACATTACCCCCCAGCTAAAAAATCCTTCTTCCCCACCGCTCTCATCACCGTGGATATCTGAAAACTTTGCTCTTGGCCCTGCCTGATGGAAGCCACCTGTGATAGAGGGGTAAGGTGCAAAACACCGCAAATAGCCATTACCGCACATGCGACCCAATGAGACGTCGAACTGGGCGCCAATATCAATTTCTTCTGCAAGACCAGACGGGTTAACCGACAGGGCCGCGAGCACCCGTTGCGCACCCCTGTAGCTCACAGCATAAAACATTGAGCAGACTGCGTCATTTGCTGTGCACGCAAGTCGACTGTGGTCGGGTCTCTCATACCCCTCGAATACCGGAGGGTCGCGCCACTGGGGGAGAAAGTGATGAGGCATTGGGATAGTCGGGTCATTCGGGGCAAGGTAAAATGGCAAATCAGTTTTACATGATATGCCACAGTGACCTAACCACAGGATATCCCAGTCGTCCCCGTATGGTGACTGAGTCGGAACCTTTTTCTTATCCTGGAGTTGGAGAGCTCGGACTGCGTGGGCGAAGCTCTGAAGCTGGGCTTTGATTGATACATCCCAGTCGGAATCGTCTTCCATGATAATAGCACTCGCTAGTCTCTCCTGTACAATCCTAGGGATACTTAGTTGAGGTTGAATATTGCAGTTTTAGCCACATACCGCTGGAGTCCGTTGACATGCGCCCGTCGGGCAGCGTACTCGGTCGTTTTATGGTCATGGTTCCAGTTCTAGAAAAGGTCAGTCGCGTGTATTGTGCAACTTTGAAAAACATACATATGGATAGGATTTGGCATCTACTTCGTCCGGAGTCACGCCATCAATAAATTCGACATGGAAATTACTGAGAGATGAGCCTAGGACGATGTTGTCACGCTTGTCAGGCCGGCTGACAAGGTTAATGGCGAAGACTTTTTGCACCTAAGTAGTCATGAGCCAAAAGATCTCCAGGCGAAGCTTGAAGCGAAATTGTTACCCCAAGGGTTTCGTTTCTGATGGCATCAAAGTCGTCCCATTCATGCCGGTCGCCCCAGACCTGCTGGGCGGGGGCGGTTACGCTCGGTAGCTTGAAGAGGATGAAGGCGACCCCGAACAAGACCAAAAGGAGCTGTACGAAGCGTAGTTTCGATGCGGAAAACACCATGCTCAGTTGTCATCGAGATGGAGACAACAGAACGCGTTGGCCATGGTGAGAGCGCACGAGGCGACGACCGTGCTTTCTTAATTTATCCAGAGCCGCCGGAGGCGGATGTGTGGGCTGGTTTTGGACAGGGTAGGAGGAGCCTAGCCCCCTACGGCTTTGGTGGCTTACGCATGGTTGGTCGATATCTTCGATCCCCACTGTGACGAACTTGTCTAGCGCATAAACCCGCTGGCATTTGAGTGTACATGAGTGGTCTCGAGTCATGGTTGACGCTGGCCCTGTTTCATGTAGGCGCTAACAGGAGCATCAGTTGGACTTGGGCTGCTAATAATAAATGGTATAGCCAGAGGGCACCCATAGGGACCAATTTTCGTATGTACACGCGCTCTAGCCTTATCCCGGACCCCGTGGGTTCAATGATCGGCCCGGAATTACCGCTGGCCCCGCTCACAGAATTCCAGTCCCTGTTATTAGTGCCACCCTTCCCTATAATTTCCTATCTCTTATTTCAATTTCTTCTACCCTACGCCAAGCTCGTCTGATTCAATAAGAAAACGACCGGAATTAGCCATCACTTCATTCAATGAGAAAAAAAACGATGAGAAAAAAAGCGCCTGGAATATCACTCATATACATGCGGGAATGACAACACACAAGAGCTTGGAGACAAGAGAACTGGATTTATGGATCACTTCCTTTCACTATTCCTCGCTAAGACACGTTATAATGCCGAAGATATTGGTCTCGTTCAGCGTGTTTTTCATCAATTTGAGCCGTATTTTGCGACAAGGAGGGTTCGTCCGACGAATATCCATAACTTTCATGAAACCGGGTTTCGTATCCCGAGAGAGGAAGCTGGCAAAGGGGTCACTGTGATTGGACACATCGCCGCAAATGGCAATATACTACCTCCCTACGTCATCCTAAAGGGCAACATGCGCTCCTAGAAAGCGTGCAAGGTGGAAAGAATACCTCTTCATGACTTCTGCATAAAGCACAGTATCATCTGATTCCGTTTTGTGTTACATAAGATGGATTTGCACAGCTACTTGACCAGAGGCCCTTTCTTGTTCTCATGCAGGTACTTTGGCGGCAAAATTTCACGATGGTCTATCAGTTGGACCCTCGGCGGGTGATTCAATAGATTTTTGATCGTATAGAAAACGAGCCAGATCTTTAAATATTCGATGGCGAAGATCCGCAACAAGAGCAGCAGCTTTCATCAAGCTTGACAGATCCTCCTCGTCCGAGTGTGACTGTCCTGTGAAGAAATCATCCGCTTACAAGGTTAACAAGTTGATCCAAGAGGGGAAATCGGTCCAAAGCTACGTCGTTGACTCTTGAAGCTTTCCGGTTTCTACTATACCATTCCGGAGCATCTTGACCGGACTGTGAATTCCTACAGCAGGGCCTACCATTCCTACGCCGATTCGGACGAGGGAATTGAGCTTCTAAGGGGTATAAAATTGACAGTGGGAGATTGCCAGTATCTCTGGCTTTACGACACGGGAGGGGAAGAGCCTCAAAAGATTTTAAGGAGTAAGTATGCTCGACAACCTAAGGCACGCGCCCAGGCCTCTGCTCCCTCGAGGTCCCTTTCTGTTGCTTATGGAGGTTGATAAATGTGATCATCTTGGGTTGCTATATGTACCAACATGAATCTCGCCAAGATAGAACCGTCTATGCGCATAACTCAGGAACGAAGGGATATATTCACTTCCCTCTCCCAACCTCCAACTGCGTGCCGAGGACGGCACCGCAGAAAGATAGGTCCCAGCGGCACACGCATTGCAAAACCGAGGAGCCTGATAGCGGAGCTTGAAAAGCATTGGCGAACTGCCTTTGAAACATTAGCAAAACACTACAACAAACGTTATAAACTAACTCATAGGATAATCACTGCCTACGATAAAAAACCGTCAACAACAAACGTCATGAACCAATGAACTTTCGTCGGGAAACTTAGTATTATTTTCTACTCACAACATTAACTTGGAACCCCCATTGAAGAAGTCAAAGATGAGGAACGTTCGATAGTTAACTAGTGTGCTACACTATTAGGTCAGATTGGCGCTTTGGCTCTCAAAGTACAACCAACAGGTCCTAGCAAAGGCAATGGACAACGCCAAAATGCAAGAAACGAAAGCAAAGACCTCTTTTCGAGCGTTCGGAATTTGACGCAGCGAGTAGACATAATACTAACTGCCCCGACGAAACTTCATAGGTTTGTGTCATTTGTTGACTATTTTCATATACTTGTTGTATGGGCAGGGATTATCACTATTAAACGACATCTCAAAACTCGCCGCCACCAGATTACGGAGTACAATCCCAGTCCCAACCCGGCTCCCTTCAATTTCTTCAAATCTGCAATTTCAGTGCAATATGCCATTCAACCATGGTCATCCAATCCTATTCCGGGGAGATCTTCGGTCAAGTGGAGTAGAGGGGACTGGACGAAGCGGAATACGGGAGTATGGATGTCAACCAAATTCCCGAGCTCGTACCATGTATATGGTGCTATTGGTACGACGGGGTCTAACTCCCTCTTTCGGGAAGAAGATGGTTGGGTATGAAATACAAAGACACTGGAGGATGTGTGGTCAGAGCTCTAGGTGCATTTTGATTGTGCGAACATAGTCAGCACCCTGATCGGGTTCTCGGTATTGATTATGTACCTAAGTAGGTCCTGTTGGATATTTGAAGGTAGTTCAGGGTACGTGCACACTGTGCCCTGCATTTTGTGTTGGGGGTTGATTAGGGCTGGAAAGAGGGGTCGAGTTTGAGCACTTCGTACAAAGGACAGGTCAGATCTTGAAAATGAATCTAGACTCCAAGGCTCGTATAAATGAAAATGTAAATGGTTCGGAGTACTCCGGATATTCAAATCGAAATCTCAAGAGATTGGCACTACTCTCCCACTAGAAAAACTCAGACCAAGTCCAGACCGTTGATAGTGGAGAGGACTAAATTACTTGCACAATAATAGTATACAAAGTAAAACACGTTAAAACACGTTAAAACATGTCATCCCAGCTGGTTGGCTTCAAGGTCCTCTTTGTCTTACGCAGTGTCCAATCATATCGTTGTTCACACCCTTAGGGCCCGATATAATACACATACGTCAGACTGTGAAAAATGGCTGCAATATTCTGACCAGTCCTCCCCTGGGGTGCATTGCGACCTTGTACACTGTACACCGACTTACACACGTCATTTACAAGGCGACTAAAGAGCGAAGATACGATGAGATGGGAAAACGAGCGAAAATGGTCCTCATGAAAGGAGTGAAAGAATCTCAAAGAAAGGGAAATGTTTGTCTCCGATAGGCTGACTAGTCAGGTACGAGCAAAAATATGTGGGCTGTGAGACCCCAGTGAGGCAGTAGGCTGTTGGATCGGCTGAAGCAGCCGTCGGTCTATCCCCAGAGGAGATTAGGGCCAGGAGAAAAGTGGTCTGTGTGGCGCACAAGCCCCTTGTCGTTTTTTTTTTTCTTCCAATGAGGATCTACCGGGGCATCCGGCTCGAGTACCTGGGAGTTGTGCTTGTGATATTCCCATACACTGTAGGATCTATATGGGATATTAGGATATTAGTATAGAGGTAGGAGTACAACATAGTGACTCAGGAATGAATGAGTTGTCCAATGGATCGTGGCTTGATTTGAACCATGGGTTCGGTGGATAAGTGGGGACTGGTATCCAAGTGGGCCATTTTCTTCTTTGGTGCCTTACATCTGGTATTTTATAAAGTCGACCCATCCCCTCTCATTCAGTCACCAGTCCTTCCTTCTTGCCCACTCACGTTCCTTTCGAGTGTCGTTTCCTGCTGTGCAGTTGATCAATCCTTTAAGCAACATCACACACACACACTCTCTCTCTCTCGAGTCATCTATTTCGATTCATTCGCAATGGCTCCTATCACCAAGACTCTCGTCCTCGCTGGAGCTTTCTTCGCCATGACTGGCTACTCGGCTCCCGTTGCCAAGCGCGCTGTCGTTTGGGAGACCGTCACCGATATCGTCTGGACCACCGTCGATGTCACCACTACCATCTACCCTCAGGCCGCTCACACTGCTACTATCGTCCCTGCAGTCGCTAACGCTGTCCCTACCACTACTTCTGCCCCTGCTGTTGAGGCCCCTACCAAGGAGGTAGAGAAGGCTGCGCCCACTACCACTACCTCCTCCTCCACCACCACTACCGCTGCCCCTGTCCCTACTGTTGAAGCCCCTGTCACGGAGGTCCCGAAGGCTGCCCCTACCACAACCTCTTCCACCACCACTGCTGCTCCCGCTGCTCCCACCGTGGAGGCCGAGATCTCTTCTACCACCGTTCCCGTCGTAGTGGCTGAGACATCTTCCACCGCTGCCCCTACTGCCACCCGTGCTGCCATCACTGAGACCACCAGCACCGAGACCACCAGCACCCAGACCACCAGCAGCGGCCGCACCGGCGTCTGCTCCGAGAGCTCCCCTTGCGACGGTGAGCTCACCTTCTACGACACTGCTACAACCGCCACCAACCCCAGCTCCTGCGGCACCACCAACGATGGTTACGTCGAGAACGTCCTCGCCCTGCCCCACGGTATCATGGTCGACAGTGACTGCGGCAAGACTGTCACCGTCACATACAACGGTCAGACCGCCACCGGTATTGTGGTCGACAAGTGTATGGGTTGTGACAACACCTCCGTTGATCTGTCCCGTCACTTCTTCGGCGAGCTGGCCCCATTGGACAAGGGCCGTGTCGACGGTGCCATGTGGTACATCCACTAAACGTTGCGTGGACCGCGCGTTAGTGTTGATGGCCATGATTATGAATATGAACAACAGACACATCTCTGGTAGATTGCGCAAACGGATATGGTCTTGACGACTCTTCCCTCTTTTTTCACTTCTTTGTGATCTTTTCCCCTTCTTTCCCGGTCTCCCCGAGAACCCAATCATTCATCTCTCGGAGAGACCGGGCCTTTTTTTTACCTTTCGTCCACTCTCTTGACCCTGATTCTTTTTACCATTTAGCGTGCCCCTAGCGGACACCATTCACATTTCACCCATTTTTCATGTTCATAGAATCTTTTTTTTCTCTTCGGATTCTTCTTGCGCAATACTATCCAATGATGGAACCCCCATTCGGCCATTACACATATGCTTACGATCCTTGCGCGCATGCTGGCAAGTCATGGACGGTTTGATTCTCTTGATGAGATCTCGAACATGCAATGCGACAGGGTACTTACGATGATCATGCTCGTGAAATGGAAAGCCCAACAAAAAATCACAAAGGACATCTTTCAGGAGACGGATCATTGAATGAAATTCGTTTCGTTTGACTCGTGTTTGTGTGCTCCGATAGTCTCTCGAGCACTCGTAGTAGTATCCTGGTATTATTTTCCACAACTATGGTTTGTCCAAGTAGTCCGCAGTCTTGCCCCTTGCCACTTTTGAGACGATGTCTTCCAAGCCGGCCCAAACTAGGAAATGAACTACAACAACACAACGCTAGTGGCTATATTGGTTCATGCTGAGACAACGGCGCCTTTGTTCTAGCTTGGGATGCAGTCTTTCCAGCTAAGTCAGGCTGTGCATATCCGTATGAAGTTGTATCCTGTAGGCAACCGTGTCAATTGGAATTTTGATGACGATGAATTACCTGAACAACCAGAAGAGCCGTCACTCCCTGAGAAAGACTCTCTAGTGTGCCCAACAGATGTCTACATTATTTGTTGTGGTGTGTCTCGTCGTTCCGCATCTAATCCTCCTCCGCATAAATTTCCTCCCAAGCGAAAGGATTCCCTTCGTCGTCACCTCATTAACTCTCATCTAGTCCATACGCACGACGGGATCAGCTATAACTAGGAAGCCTATCACAATGGCCCTAGGTTCACCGAAGTCACCGAATTTTGGCCCACGCAGTTAGGGTGCACGCATATGATGTCAATATTAAAACTGTGTCACCTGCCAAAAAGGCCACAGCTTACTTGTAGCGATATTTCATCTGCCGAAAGCAGAGATGTATCTTTGGAATCAGAGAATCGGCAAGGCATCGGAACCCCCTGCCTCCTCTGTCGAAGTTGAGACGGCAAATATTGACCCACGCTTGATGGAACCCCACTCTATCGCTATCACGAAGCCTTCACCATGTTGGTCAGGCGCTGAAACCTCTGCCTCTTCCGTTGGCTCTGAGGCGACAAATATCGACCTATGCTTAACAGATATTCTAGCGAGGCGACTATTGAAGGGAGATAGAAAAGCGACAGATTCTCGCCCGAAAACTCAATCGGAACGTGCAACTCGCTCATCTTAAAACCATGGCCCCTTAGAAGAGCAGCCTAGGAAAAGGCGCGAAAAGGGGCGACCAAGAAGATCCAAGATTTCCATCATGAAGTCCACGCTAAGCCGATCAAAGAGATTGCAACACCAGTGATTGGCCGAGTTGCGGTTGCGGTTGACGTACTTCGATGGTGGAGCATGCAAAGACGCATTCCAGTAGTTCTCATTGGTGGATCAGTTAGCTCAAGATCTTGTATCGGATTCAATCCTGCCTGATATATCTGGAATCTTGTACGGCGTTTGATTTGATGTATTCATGTATGTAAGGGAAATGGCCATAATCCCCGGACTTCATCTGGGGTCTTGTTAAGACCTGGTTTAGAAACATAGTAGTCGAACAACACCTTGTTCCGAGACTTTATCTCGGTGAAATCGCGCTCGGGAGGAACCCAGCCATCGTCGTCAGTATCAAGAACTTGCTTGATGAAGCTGCGCATTTCGTGTCATTCTTGATAGACTTGAAACTCCTTCGTGTGTACTGCGATCTGCTCGTCATTGAAGTTGAGCGATAGACTTTCTGTGAACCCAAGGTCCTGCTGACTGCGAAAAAGTTCTATCAACGTTTCCCGGAGCGGGAGAATTCCCTCATCCCAAGTATCACCACGACGGAACAGTTCCTTCAGTGGCGAGGGGACTTGCATCGCTCTCCAGGCTGTTCTATCATTCAAAAAGGATGCAACCTCGTAGGCTTTTGTCCAGGTAGCCTTCTCTTTATTATATAATGCAATCTCTTTGTCATCGGCGTCCATATCTTCATAGTCAGGTGGAAGCTAAGGCAATACCTGGCCCTCTTGGTAATCCTCGGGTGGAGTCAGAAAGACAGGCCATCTGACTTATAAAAACAAGGGATTGATAGAAGTATGCTGCCAGTCAATAAAGCCAGTAACCTCGGCTGGGTTATCTTCAGCGACAAAGATATTTCCCATATGAAGATCGGTATGCCATAGTGTGGGCTGGGACTAAGCTAGCAGCTTAGGATTGTTTGCCACCGCTGGCATAACCTTCTTTGCCATATCAAGGGTTATTAAATGTTCCTCCAAGGGACTATTCAGAGAGACTGGTAGGTCTGGACTAAGACCGTGTTGAGACTTAAGGAGTGAGCGATTAAGGAGAGATTCGCCTAAATCACTGGTTGTTTTCCCTTTTTAAAAAAAATATCAGCTATAGTAAGCCTAGGAAAAGGAGAGATACTTACAAGGGCCGTAGTGAACACTAGGACTATGCTGCATAGACCAGGCAGAATCACACGAGGGACCAATGCAAAAGAGACCCTTAGGATCCACGGATTGATCCAATGAGATCAATTCATGCTCACCTAAGGAGCCACTTAGGGAGCTTTTATGGTATAGGCTACCAAAAGCTGGAAACCGAATCTTAGCAAGTTCACGCTCCCATTGCGTGAGACGCTTAATGATCGATATCCGGTTGCTCTCTCCCATTTCATCCCATTTCTTAAAGATCTAGACACCAGGGACCCGCTCCATCATAATATACTTAGCGCCTATCGGGTTGGTTGAATCAGCACTCCATGCTAAGACCTTAGGTATAGGAATAGTGGTATGTGTCCTAACTAAGCCGAGAATTTCCATCAGTTTTATACATTGACGGGATTAAAATAGGAGATCAATCTTACCGAAGCTCAAGACCGCAACCTCGGATGCCGTGCAGTATATAGGCCTTCCTACGTTCGGACACGGAATTTTGACGATATATTCCGAGCCATCTACGGTTATCACAAGGAGGGCCTTACTAAACCCACCCTCCATCTTCTCTATCTTCGAAACCTACAATACCCTAGCTCCGGGGATGCTTGCGATCACATCACATAACCGGTCAACATCAAAACGAACATAGCGCTTAGAAAGCTGGCGGTCTTCCTCGGAAAGAAATCTGCCATTTATGTATTTGAACAGCTCCTCTTTAGAAATAAGCTTTCCTAAGGTTTGATTAGCATCGCCGACTCAGAAACCTTTTAGGCAGCTCGTACCTCGAAACGTAATAGATAGGTTTCTTTTAGATATGTCTAAAATTAGGCTCCTAAGAAGAGATCGAGGTCGTAAGACCTTTCTCAAGGCCTGCATGGCGAGAAATTCTGGTTGTGAGACGTACCCTACAGAGGGTTTCAATATAGGTGGCTAGGGACGCGTAGAGATACGACAACATCCTAGAGGTGCTATAACAGAATAAAATCTGAAGCAGGAATTTGAATTCGACCGTTCCTTAAATATATCCTATCAGGTGATATAACCAGGATTAGCTATCGTCATCTTAGGGGTTTAAAGCAAGGGTGAGTCACGTGAAATGAGATATTCTAACTGAGCAAGCCCTCATTTATGCTTTAGGGTAATTGACGCCTAGTCGAAACAGTACTTTATTCTTGGTATGATAAGGCTTCTCTAGTCCGGCCGGACCATCTTGAACAGTACACTATAGAGCACACACCGTCCCATCCTAGAATCTTTCGTGAAAATTACATCCTCCTTATACTACCTTATCGTGGGTACGGTCAATATATACTTATACGAGGTACAAGCCACACGCGATGTGAGTTTCACCAGCAAACAGATGGCATTTTCTATGTGGCTACTAGTAGAGATTGCCGCTATTTCTCAAGAGTCGTGCTCCTCTAGTGCACAGGTTGTATAGACCCTTTACTTCTTCCGCGGAATTTCTGTGCAAACCGTCTCCTCACCTCTGACCAATTCTTCTCTAAGCTCTAGTAATAAACGATTTTCTTCTATAGAAAATGGTAGGCCTTTTCTCGTAGTAGGGTGTTACCCACCAATTAGGTCAGTACTCGAGCTGGGCTGGTCAGAGTCGTGATAAGATTTCCGCATCTTGTCTCAAGATTTGTTTCGAGATGTATCTCGATATAGAGGCGATATCCATGTTGGCACGCGTTGAGATGCAGTGTGATAGTGCAAATAGTCAGGACGGCAACTGTAGCCGGGATTCAACGCGAAGGGCCGAGAATTGAGCACGAACGGCAGGAGATGAAACGGTCTTACGACGGCCGGCTCCTCTAGCGGACCGACGGGAACGACATCTTGAGCGTCTAACATTCCAACCGGTCACGTTCCAAGTTGCATCCAAGACACAGGACCGCGCCAGGTTAATAACAAGGGGATGGATATCAACCAGTAACAATTTCCACCAACCTCACAAGCAGGCCCTTATCCAGACCTACCATAGTCGTCAACCCGGTCTCTATACGTATTATGCAATCGTAGGCCATCCTTGAACCGCGGGCGAAGTATCACCTGAAAACTGGGGAAGCTACGGGCCGATACGACACCCTTATGTTCTTCGAAAGACACATTTAGAGCGGAAGAGCGCTAGGGGAGACTGACGATAGTGATGATCGGGTGCTAATAGCTCGACGCGCATAACTCGTTCGGCCCTATCTGAGGTTGCATTACAGAGCCTACGGTGTTATAGTAAAGTACGCGTATGGTTTTCGAGCGTAGGAGATCGTGTCCTTAGCGTCATGTCGGCTCGACCCAAAGGGGGTGGATTTGCACATAGAAAGCAAGAAACTCGTGACCGGCGTATGGCTGGCAAGGCCCTCAGCAATATCTTCCGTTGTTAGGATCTGCTTAGCCGGTGATTGGGGGTCGATGGTTTCGGCGTTTGGTAGTCCTCCGGTCCAAATAGGATTCTCAGGGTCAAGATCAGCAGTAACTGCTCAGCACGGGCCTAAGAGGATCAGCGAGGTATATCTACCATTAGGTAGTTGCAATAGGGCGTCAGCAGCCAACAAGCTAACAAGGCGGCCAAGCCGCGACAGGTCTAGGTAGAGAACAAGAACACAGCAGACGCAAAGCAGCCGGTGACAAGAACAAAACACCATGGCGGACACCGGTAGCTTGGTAAAGCATTGATCGAAGACGTTAGGCAGGCCGCCATCGAGGGAAGTAGACAGAGAGGGAGCAATTCGGGAACTGCTAGAACGAGCGGACTTGATTCAGTAGGCACTTAGTGAAACAGTGAATGACACCGCAGCACTCAGAACGTGCTCGCCCCAAGACCGGGCAACCTCTTCACGGCGCCACTTGCGTCGAGAGGCCACATCATCCCGATTCCAAATAGCTGAAGGTGGAGGCAACAGCAGCAGGGCGAGGTCTTTTATGTTGGAGCATGGCAGAGGTTACGTGACGGGGTAATGGGGTAATTGGGCACCAAACCCAAAAAGGCAAAACTAACTACAAAAGGCAATTCACAGGTGCCGCTATTACAACATACACATAATGACGCACCTTCACTGGGCAACATCATTATATCATTCGCACCTCCAGATGTCTCCCAATTCCAAATTCATCCCTAATACAAGTACCTCATATAATCTCAACAAAAGCATGGCACTTGTTGGTATGTACCCGTCTCTTTTTCTCTCCTTTCATTCTGAAAAGAATTCGAGGTCTCATTTTCAATTTGACTATATAGGTTTCTTCCAGGATAGTTACTACCGCGATGCCTATAACCAGGTACTAGGCGACTCTCCCAATGACCAACTATCCAACGACTTGATTGCTCGCGCTGCTGCTTATGCAGCTACCCAAGAATATCAGAATTACTTTGACAAAAACGGTATTTTTTTTATTGTTTCCTTATTATACTATTATGCTCGGAAAGAAGGGAAAGGGAAAAGAAGAATGAATGCTGATATAGACCAAAACTAGGCAAGCCAGATTCCCACACGACGGCAAAGCAGATTATGGCTGCTTCCTCAAGTGCATTTATTAATATCGTAGTTGAGACCAAGCAACTTGACTTTATAGACCCACAAAGGGCAAAGTACGATGCCCAGAAGTTGGTAGAGGAGGGACTGGTGGATTCTGGAGAGTATTGAAGTCGAAGAGGAGTGGGGTGGAGGAACGAGCGGTTTGGCGTGCATCTCTAACATCTTATAAGTGAAATGATAGTGGTAGAGCTCAGCATAGATGGGTCATAGGCAGAGAGCTGCTAGCCAGTTTGCCGTTATTAGAGGATGACTACCACACATTTCACAGCTGAATGTATGACAATGTATGGTATGGCCCAATGACCTGTATGGCTCTAACTAAAATTAAACGGAAGTTTCAACGGATAACCCAAGTAGACTATAAACTTTCATATGAGACTCGTTAATTGATATTCCACTATGGTATTCGACATCTATGTCTAAGCCACGCCAACGATCAACAACCATATAACCAAACTCAATCAAACACCACGCCGTTCCGCAGGGTTCCAATACCATCAATAACAACATCCATCTGCGTCCCAGGGACAAGGTACTTAGGCGGCGTAAGACCAGCACCAACTCCTAAGAAAACGAGTCAGCTCAACCAATTCCATCCCAAACAAACAAAATGGAAAGATATGAAAACTCACCACCAGGCGTTCCCGTCATAATAACACTCCCCTTCTGCAAAGTCGTGCCCTGCGAAAGGTACGACACCAGATACGCGCAATCAAACAAAAGATCCGCAACATACTCCTCCTGCCTAACCTCTCCATCAACAATCGTCTTCAGCAGCAGCTTACTAGGATCAGCGATCTCGCTCGCAGCAACAAGACACGGCCCCAGCGGCGCAAACGTATCAAATCCCTTAGAGAATCCCCACTGCGGGACCCGTCCCGCAAGCGCAGGGTCACGCTGCAGCTTACGCGCTGAGATATCGTTGCCGACTGTGTAGGCAGCTACATAAGAAAGTGCATCCTCTGGGGAGACGTTCTTGGCGTCACGGCCGATTACAAGGCACTGTGGGTGATTGTTAGCGCACAGTTATTACCTAGAGCTAGAGCTAGAGCTAGAGCTAGGAGCAGGCATTCGTAAACAGGGACTCGTCTTACCAGCTCGCCCTCATAATCTGCCTGTGAATCCTGCGCGATCTTCGGGATTGCTACTGGTGCGCCGTGATCGTGGATTGTGGTGTTCGGCTTAAAGAAGATGAATGGGAATGGGGGTGGGGTGCGACCGGCTTCTTTGACTGTTGACACGGCGGATACATGGATAAGTAACTGTCCCATTGTCCTTGAGGGGTGGTTGGTTCTAGTAAAGACAGGCGCACTTACCATGCTTCGCATAGTTCAATCCCACGCAACGCAGAATAGGAACATCTGCCTGCGCCAATGGGCCGAGCACGGTCTTCACGGAAACGATCTCATCGGTAACGCGTGTTTTGCCCGTTGTGTCGTACAGGTCGTCGCCTTCAATCACACGTGCTTGGAGTTTGTCCGACTCGGTTATAAAGCCCAGATCTGTTGTTGGGGTTGGGAGGATTGGCTCGCCGCGCAAGGTGCGGCCGTCTGTGGCGATGAAGCGGATTAGGCGTTTCCACGGGAGAGACATGTTTTCGGGATTTTCGTTCTTGGTCTTGGGCTTGGTTTAATTGGAATTAGCTAATAGAGGGGGCATTTATTCCGGGGGTTGAGGGGTTATATGGTTCTTTACTGTCGTTGTGCCGGGTATATATCGGGTAGACCGGGTTTGCCGGGTGCAGTTCCGGGATGGAGGTTTAGTAGCTAAGCGGATGAGAAACGAGAGGATACAGGGAAATTGTAGAATGACGAAATAGTATGACTTATATGACGGAATCGTGTGACGAATATGATCTTTCAAGTTGGCAGGTGTTGCGAACTTTCTAGGAATTTGATGTCTACAGTGACTAGACTGATATTGACGAATAGGGACAAAGGGAACATCAATATACATCTGACACTGCTTTATTTATTTATTAATGTACTGCTCTACAGAAAGAGTGAAGAGAGAAGGGGAGGAGTTATACATCATATATAAGGTACTGAATAATTTATAATAGGTGGTCACTCGAAAAGGAAGTAGTATATTCTCCAAGGAATCAGCTTTCTACAATTCCGACTTCGTCCAAGCTTGATCAATCTCTTTCTCGGCATCATATCCATAGCACCATACCTGAGTCGCCGGATCACTCCACTGGTTAGGGCTGTGACTGAAAGGCAAACCCAAAGTCTCGGGCTGCATAGCTGCATCACGGGCTTCCTGAACCGGCCCGTCGGCGAAATGCCACAGCTTTCCATTCAGAAGACTCGCCTCTTGCATCATTCCAGCTCGTTCGATGCGGACCTGCTCGAAAATACTTAATGCTTTGGGGGTCTCAGCGACATTCTCGATTTTGGACAGAGATCGTGCTAGGGCTACGCCGTCTTCCACGGCCATTGCAGCGCCTGTGCGGTTTTAGTGACTATCAGGAATATGCATTGTGCTCTTGCACTTACCCTGTGACATATAAGGAAGCATTGCATGGGCTGCATCTCCTAGGATCAACACCTTGCCATTCACCCAGCTAGATAAGGGGACACCGCTGATCAGTGGCCATTTGATGGTTTTATCGATCAGTCCGATAATCTTCTCGAGCCTGGAAATATATTAATAACATGACAATATCAAGGAAGCATATAGACTCATACCGGCTGTCCCATCCTTGGAACTCGCGTCTCATATCACTGAGAGTATTTTGCTGATCCCAGGTTGAAGGATCGCTATCATCTGGATGCGACAGAACCATGTTGAAAGACTTACCGGCTCCGATGGTATATGTCATTACGTGTCGCTGATCACCAATCCTAGCAAAATGGTCAGCTGGGTTTCGAAGATTCTTTCATACTTGCGCTAACCAGATATTGAGAGCCGGCTTTTCTAACAGCCAAGAAAGCTCCGGGTCTTGCTTGATGCGCTCTACGTCCACAGTAGCTCGGTAGGCCGCGAACCCGGTTTTCTCAAACGAGGGCTTACCGCTCTGATCGAGAGTTCCACGAGCAACCGACTTGACACCTACAAAAGATTAGAGTCGGTCGTCTATACCTGAAGACCACGGAGATATATACATACCGTCTGCTCCAACGACCAAATCAGCCGATGCAGTTTCACCATTCTCAAAAACAATGCTTGGTCCCTCCAAATTATAGCCCACAACACGCGAATCAACCTTGACGGTGACGCCAAGGTCTAGGGCGCGTTTATGTAGCGCAGAATGGAAGTTTGCGCGGTGGATCACATAGTACGGCGCGCCGAACTGTTCACGGAAGTCCGGGATGAGTCGTGTGAGCCCGATGACACTTCCTGATTCCCAGCGTCGGAAAGAGATAGACCCGGGCTCGGTCACATACTCCTTCAGGTATGGGTCCAAACCGAGCCTGCTCAGGAGCCGAGTTGAGTTGGATGGGATTTGGATACCAGCTCCGACCTGAGGTAGGTTGTTAGATTTAATTACAGTATATCGAGGAGAATGATTACTTCTCCTAGCTCCTGTGCTTGTTCGTAGACAGTCACGGTATGGCCAGAACTTGCGAGCGCGATGGCTGTTGCCAGTCCGCCGAGTCCGGCGCCGACAACGATGATGTTTTGGCGGACCTTTGCCTGGACGGCTTTTTCGACTGCCAATGGATCATCTAGGAATTTGAGGCAGTTGCTTGGATATGTTGGGGTCTATTGATTCATTGATGTATGAGCATCTCATATTGCCATTTCGGGATGAGAGAGTTACCTTCAAGGACGCCTGAGAGAAATGGCCATTGGCCTCACCAGTGGATACCATCTTGCTTATTGTAACTTGCTTTTTTTTCAAAGAGAAATTTCTTTCAAAGAGAAAATAATTGGAGCTTATCGACAGCGCATACCGTTGGATCACCGCCTTTATGACCCTTCAGCTGGGAACCCACCGGGGAAGACTATCCGATCTTGCCCCGGACTTCACCAACGATGCGATAACAGTGTTCAAGATATATTTAAAGGCACGTTTCTCTATAGAGTTTGAATAATACAACTCAAATAATACAATTCAGATTTCATTCTCAGTACCAGAACACCTCCAACAATGTCTTCAACTCAAGTGGAAAGTGCCATCGACACCGAGGAGCAGCTTCTTGCTGACCTCGAAGCGAGCAAGACCCTCCCTCTATGGAAGCAGATGGCTCGTCTGAACCCCCCAGCTCCAAACCCAACAACAATCCCAAATGTCTGGAAGTACAGCGCCATCAGACCTAACTTGGAGCGCGCTGGAAAGCTCGTCCCAGAATCCCAGGCTGAACGCCGGGTGCTGATGCTCACCAACCCAGCTCGAGGTATATACAAGGCTATCCATTAATTTTGCACTATGTTACACCTTTCCATTCACTATAATACTGCGTAAAAAAATGTTTCTAACATCCTATCAAAGATGCCCCCTACACTACTGATACTCTCTACGCTGGTCTGCAGCTCGTGATGCCCAACGAGACCGCACGCGCACACCGGCACACGGCCTTCGCCATGCGCTTCATCATCGAGGGCCAGGGCGGTTTCACTGCTGTCCATGGTCGACGGATCACCATGCAGCGCGGAGACGTCATTCTCACGCCGACCTGGAACTACCATGACCACGGCAAAGACGGTTCTGGACCTATGGTGTGGCTGGATGGGCTCGATTTGCCCAACTTCAGACACTTCCCTGTGCACTTTGTAGAGCACTTCGATAAGCCCCGTTATCCTGCGGAGAATGTTGATAGTACCACTTCGCCGTTAGTTTTCCCGTGGGTTACCATGAAGGCCCAGTTGGATGGGGTTGCTGGGGATTGGGCTACTAAGAGATACTTGAAGGAGGATGGGCGCGAAGGTATGTGTTCCGCTTTCTATTGTTTGAACCCATGATCAAGAAAATGTCTAATGGCGCTCATAGTGAGTCGTGTGCTTGGAGGATGTGCGGAGAGAATTTCCGCATCCAAGGCTTCGCCTTCCCGGCGCGATACTTTGTCCGCTGTCTATCATGTCATCACTGGCAAGGGACACTCGATTATTGGTGATAAGGAATATACCTGGGAGCAGGGTGATACCTTCTGTGTTCCGACGTGGTACAGATACCAACACTTTGCGGATGCCGAAGAACCGGTCTATCTGTATCGCTTTGATGACAAGCCCATGATTGATGCTTTGGGCTTCTACCGCTCGGAGGATATGGACGTTGAGTCCCTTGTGGACCAGTAAAGCCTTTGGGATGATATGATTGGAGATGCAGGATCAAGTTGTTGCGAGGAAATCGATCAAGTGATAGAATATAACATAACTCCACTTGAATAAGTAGAAATTCCAAAATAAGAACAATATGCGTTTGATATCTTTCTTATAGAAACAGTTTTGTAAAATGTTCATTGACTTCACGGGATTGAATGACGAAAAGAAATCGCACCCAACAAGCACAAGCATCAAGAGCATCACAATCCAAATTTCAAGCCGGCACGTACGGCTTATCACCTCTAATGATATATACCTCCCCAATGAGAACTGCACATCCGACCAGCATAGAAATAGCAATGATGGGAAAGTTCACCCGGGCAAATTCCTGGTTGCTGACAAGGATGTGCTTTCTGACCAAGATATCCCGCCACAGAAGCCCAGCCAGCGAAGCACTAACCGCAGTGCTGAATGCGCCATAATTGACTCCGAGTGCCATACTGTAAACAGTGGCCCACCATGTGCGATCGCTGATGGGAACTCCGCTAGTTTCGTGGATCTTTTGCCATGCTTGGATAACGCGCGAGAGGAGAATCGTGGTGCCGATGTTTGTGCCAGCAAACTGGAAGGATGACAAGTTAAGTTAGTAAGTTCGAGGTGAGAGGGAAAAGTTCCTCGCCCCAGTGCTAAATACTCACATTGCACAGAAGCACAGATACGAATCCCATTCCACCAATACTGCCTACTGTCCCGGTCCTTTTTACCCACTCGTCCCATCCATACGCGAAAACAGAGACCCAACCCTTGGTAACAAGTGCCTGCACCAGGATAAACATCGCGAAGGCGAAGGGTACTAGTGCAAAAGGCATGTCGGATACTACGGCCGTCACAGTGGGGAATGTAGCCTGTGCCCAGCTGCAGAGATCGGCGGAGAGCGAAACCAACGTGCGTGGGCTGTTGCCCTGATGATACGCATGTTCCTTCTTCTCCTCATATGCCGTGGTCATTCTGGTGTTTCGGGAGTCTAATGCTTCCGGGTGAGGCGCACGAGCTTGTTGCATGCTCTCACTGCCTGATGACTGTAGCTCCGGGGACCTTTCTTTGTCAATGAAAACAGAGACCGATGATGAACCTTCACCTTCTGGGTAATGTTTATTTGGAGCAATATCACCGGCCCTGAGCGGGATATCGTCATACATGTGTTCACTGCGGTGTTGCAAGCCTGATGGATCGTGTTTCTCGGAGTGGTCCAACTCCAGCATCTCCGGGTCCATCCTTTCTCGCAGGGCTTGCTGCTCCTCCTGCTTGCGCATTTCTCGCTTAACTCGGGTGTGCTCAACCTCTTGCCGACTCTTCGCGGCAATCTCACGGGTGTCGTGGCGATGGAGCCAAGCATCACAGCAGAGCATAACGAAAGCAGCGGGCAATGTGACCCAGAAAACGGGGTGCTCTTCACCTGTTTGAGCCGATGCATTGATTGCCAGAACGGTGATTAGCGTGGCGGCCATGATGATAACCCCCAATAAAGCACCAGTTTTGTCTAAGAATGGGTTCATGATCTGCTCTAGGTCGAGCTGCTTTCCTTGCTCCTTGCCTGGTGTATCTCCGGCTTTTTCCTTCTCTTTCATGGTTCCTCTGGCATGAGGGATATTGGGGTTCACGGGTGGTTTGGCTTTGTCTTCCTCGGACAGCTCGTGCATTGTGATAGAGCGAGGGATAAGGGATTCGTCGGCAAAAACGACATATAACAGGAACGGGAAAAGAATGGTTGCCGTCACAATCACGGGAATGATCATGTTTGCCGTGTAGACAATAAATTTGATATTGAACGCGCCGGCAAGGACCAGATTGGTGGGGTTGGAAGAGACAAGAATTGCGGAGGCAATGTTGGCTATGGCGAACTGGCTGTGGACCCAGGCTCGGGGGTGAGCAATATTGCTTGACACACGGATCATGTACGCAAGGAATGGTGTACCGGACAGGATAATCGGGTCGTTTCCGACGAAGCTGCCCAGCACGAAAAAGAAGGCGAACATGTAGAAAAACAGTCGGTGGCCAGCCTTGCCTGCCTTTTGGAGAACCTTCAAAGCCAGGTATCTGATGAGGCCAGATGCGTCAATCGAGATGGCAATGTAAGCGAGTGTGAGGAAGAAGGCCATGATATCAATGGGATTAATATTGTCTGCTCCGACTATTCCATCATGTACCTCTTTTCGGCCAATGGCCGAAATAGCGAGCAGGAAAAGGTCCGCTATTAAAGGGGCCGTGATAAAGTTCAATGGAAAGAGAAACTTCACAAAAAGGGATTGCTTGTCATTGTAACGAGGGCGAATCCGGTGAGGTATTATGCGCATAGCACTCAATAGATCCAGAAACCCATTCGCGAGCCACCGAGGTAAGTATATAGGGATATGAAATGGAAAAAGCACAACAATATCTGCATCGTAGAGAAGCAAAAGTAAATCTTCAACCCATATTATAGTTCCGATTATAGTCCTGGCCACACTTACTAGTTATAACAAAAATGATTAGCGTGATGATTGATCGCCAACTTTTTATTTTCGATGTATCGAGCTTGTCTTCCATTTCAAATTCTTCTCTTTCTCTTCTCAGACTGTCTGAGGAGGGTCACCCGAGCTTAAGGTTCACTTCACGAACATGCACTAGGTAATAGCTGGAGTCGTCAGACACCAAGGTCAGCCTCTCTATTGTGCTTTAGGCGTGCTTGGACATAGTGACAAGATACCGGAATGCAGAACAAGAGAAAGAGAAATTTGTGTATTAAGGTGCGACTCTTGTTGTTATGGCAGACAAATTTCTCTGGTGCAACAATAAAAAAGAAAAAGAAAAGAAAAAGAAAAACTGGGACAAATTTGACGATTTTAGTTTCCCGTCGAGTGAAAATTTGAAGAAATTTTGTCTGCGGGTTAAAGACCAGGCAACTAATGAAGGCCTGGGGCTGTCGAGGCTACGGAAGATCTTAAAAGTGAATTTATGGATCAAAGGATGGGGTTTTAATTAAAGTCGTACTAGAATCCAGTTTATTTTAATGCGACGTTGTGACAGAGCCGGGATGGGAAGCGAATTTTTTCCTGAAGAGTCGGATGGTCTCGGCCACAACAGAAAGAGCAATCAAAAAATAGGAACATGCACGGGATATAGAGCTCATTCTGATTAGCTTAGGATTATATATGTTATAGTCGAGAAATGCCAATAACAAGAGTTGACACTATTGGAAATTGGCGAAACTTGGAAACCCCGCACTCTGTCACTTCAAGTTGATGTCCCTTCAACGGGCAACCCATAGTTCAGTCAATATCACTTGAGCTTGAATTGGCGAATAATATTTTCTAACCGTGCAGACTCAGCCATTCATAGACCAAGGCGGGTGCAGTGTTAATTATAGGATTATCTATTATTATGTTTTGGTGGACGCCAGACTCGTATCTGGAATACGATGTAGGTATCTCAGGATTAAATGAAATGTGATTCATGCAGTTTGACCGTAGTCTAGCGCTTCGTGAATAAAATGACCTGATGGGGAGCTTCTTACTTTCTTTCCTTCTCTATTTTCTATGATACAACTCCCAGTCTCATTAAGTCACTGCCAGGATTAGAGAACCACACCTTACTATATGTCGCTTGCAAAGTGGAATGGATTCGGAACGCTTGTCTGTCTATTGCATTACTTTTCCCAGCTGTCACGGCTTTCCACAGGATTCTACTTGCTGCGTTTCATGTTGACGGCGAGTTTAGCGAACCTTTTACTTCGGATTGATGTTCCCTGACTGATCTGACCCATCGAAACGGTCAATGAATTTAACATTATATAGGCGCTGTCGATATGGAGATCTATGGGCATTCCAGCTGTACGCAATTGACATTTTAACCGCCCCAGTGACTGTCGGGCTATCCCAGACCTATTTCCTCGACCCAGGCCGTGGGGTCATCTTTCTGTGGACAGTCCTCAGTGCCTGCCCGAGCTGTTGATCCCGTCCAGCCCACTCAAATTCGCACCTGGGGGGTAACAACGAGAATTCAACCCATTGTATATAACACCCTTCTGGTGAAATAGAGTACCATCTATTTCTGAGGTTTGTCCCGCAGTTTTGTCACCAAGTGGTCAGTTTCCGCCGAAGATAGTGATATTCCGTGATGAAGGTAGTTGATTGCTTTGTATATGGCGGCTGGTCCTCTTTATAGCTCCGTAAGTTTAATATGTTCTGGGTGAATGTCTTTTTTTGGTTTATATAAAAGATCGTTTCACAGCACAGCACATTCATAAGTAAAGCCTATATGCTCTTTTCACGCCCTTTCCCAATATTTAACCAAACCCTAGGCTTCATATAACCCAAGCAATGATCAAGAGAAGAAATATAGCCGCATAAAAGTGAAAAAAAATAGACCTGAAAAGGTCGAGATAATGACGAAATCCACTCCGCCCCCAGAACTACAATAGTCCAACTAGGGAGTACGGAGTAGGTGGGGTTAGATTAACCCGCCTCCACAATATCAAATGGATCTACTAACGTCAGAATTTCTGCCCGTAATTTATACGTGTTGTTACACGTGGTTACAATTTCATACAAATCAATAATAATAATCTGATATAAGAAATGACCTTAATTAGAGTACAAAAGCCAGAAGAGATATTACCTTTGGCGGTGCAAATGTAGAATAACCCTGGGATAATGCTATATTTGGTGTAAAAATTCAACATTTATGCTAGTATTATAAAATATGCTAAGCTGTAGAGAAAATAGATCAGTGATACCTTATAGGTCGAATACACAAAGCCGTGACAGATTAGGAAGTAATATGATTAATTACATTGACCGCTTTCAAAGTGGGTGAGCTAATCCCACATAATCCCACATACGTAGACCGTTGTACTCCGTAAACGTTCTTCATACCCCGGAAACGCCGGGTAGTCTTCCGATTTACCCCCACCCGACACAACCCCAGAAACAGTCGCATCCCGGCAACCCCTGATCGTATGATAATCGGATAGCACAATCAAATGGCATCCAATTCACCTGACAATGAATCAGCCAACGGGCGGCCTTCCAAACGGCGCCGTGTAGCCGTCGCCTGCGATGCATGTCGAACCCGCAAATCCCGATGTGATGGGAAGCGGCCCAGCTGCATGTTATGTCAGGATTTTGGATTTGAATGTATTTACACGCTGCCTCCAACCTCCACTAATATCATCGCGCAGAAAGACTATTTGCACGGGCTTGAAGATAGGGTAAAAAAGCTCGAGGAGTCGTTTGGGGCTGTGAGGGGTGATTTGGATGGATTGGCGAGAAGGGTTGATTGTGGGCCCGAAAAGGAAAGAGAAAGGGGCTCTGCTATCTCTGGTCTAAATGCTGGGGCGAGCCAAGACGAGGCGAGAATTGCCGCCCCAATGCCTGATTTGATTGGGACGGAGGATTCAGTCGATGGTATGGGTGCGGTGATTTTTGCTGATGAAGAGGATTCCGGATTCTTTGGTAAGTGCATATACTTGATCCTGGGGTTCTAAATTGCTGAAGACTTACTAGGCCCTTCTTCAAATATTGCATTTCTTCGACATTTGTCGAGCGCTATTGTCCAACCGGGGTATTTCCCTTCCCCTGGCGCCGCTGAAGGCGGCTTCGTGAATGCATCGCGGCCATCGTCGCCATTACACCAGACTGGTCAAGATAGACGCATGAAAGTGAATATTTTTGCTTTACCGCCGCAGACAAATACTTTTGAGCTCATCGAACGCTATTTCTCTAACACGGGCTTGCTGTTTCCTTACATATACCCACCCGTCTTTCTGGACACATATCACGAGATGGCACGGGAGAACTTCAGCCGAGTGCGGAAAACTTGGCTTGGTTTATTGAATATGGTGCTGGCTATGGCTACCATCACTGCGATTCCGGGAAGTGCTAGCGCTGATGCCCGGATCAAAGAATCGGATGTCTTCTATCAGCGTGGCCTTGGCTTATGTGGGAGTGAAATCTTGCGAGGGACAACCCTAGAAGTGGGTAAGTAGCTCTTAACGCCTGTTTTCTTTTGAAAGCTTTTCCCTGACTGTGTTTCCTCAGTTCAATATTTGCTTCTGATGGGCCAGTACCTCCAAGGCACGCAAAAATCAGTCCAAGCATGGACCGTTCACGGATTAGCCGTAAAGGCCGCCCTTCAGCTTGGATTACATTCGCGGCATGCGTCTAAATTATTTTCTCCTATCGAGCAGGAGATGCGAAAGCGGACTTGGTACGGTTGTGTGGTTTTAGACCGGTAAGTGGTTAAACCTCCACACGTTGAATACATGCTGACAATATAGAACTCTGAGCATGACCTTTGGCAGACCGGCTGCCATTCCAGATTCCTACGTCAAGCTCGAGCTACCCACGAAACGAGAATTTGAAAATTCAACAAGGGTTGTGGATGACCAGACAGCGACGTTAAGTGTTGAATTCTTCAACTCAACAATGTAAGTGGTTGAACTTGGCACCCATTGAGGTCCGAGATCTCTAACATATATACAAGTGGACTTTATAAGCAGCTTTGGAATGTTCTAGAGCTTCTCTATGGCCAAAACATCGGCTGCGATGGTCCATTACCAGTCAGCGAAACTGTGGCCCACATCTTCAGCATGGAACAACATTTGTTCTCCTGGGAACGGTCGCTTGCCCATCCATTACAACTTATATCATTGGCTACTATTGACAATCTTTCTCATGATCAGATATCGTCCAATTCTCAACATCTCTCGTTGAAGTTTCGAGTCATCCTGACCTTGAGATATCTTAACCTTCGAGTTTTGCTCCATCGCCCGATATTAGTCAAATTCATCACCGCAAGCAGGTCCCCTGATCGCGATTCTCAGGATATGAGATTGTTGCAACAGATCGGTATGAATAGCTTGCAGATATGCGCCGATTCTGCGATGGAGATCATTGATATCGTACATCGCGTGGTGTCAGAACCTGGATGGAAACGCAGCCTCTTGGGGGCTTGGTGGTTCTCATTATATTATAGTATGCCCCCAGTTCCTAGCTCTCGAGTCTTGAATGCTAAGAATTTATAAGCTTTTAACGCGGCACTCGTCCTCATCGGAGTATTTTGGATCTACCGTGATACCAACCTAACAAGCTCCCCGATGACAGACCAAGCAAGCAAAGCCCGAAAATATCCTAGTCGTGCAGTAGAAGCACTTTCGAGGCTCGATGAAAGCAATCGGTTGATCGATCGATGTCGGTACTACTTGGAACAATTCACCACGATCTTGAGCTATCCAGGTTGGTTCATTTTCTTCTTCTTTGTGTGACTGGGATTATACTGACATTACTGCTTATCAGACACGAGCCTCGATACCTCGACTCCAACCCTTCCCGCTCTCCATAATACTCGGGTAGGCCTCACAGGGAACGACTTCAGTCTCTCGCCATTTGGTATGGACCTTGGGGAGTTCATGATGGATGGGGATCTTGTTGCGATGATGGATCGTCAGGGACTTCTTCCTGTAGACCCCGATCCAACCTTTGCTTCTTGATACCCAGTTATAATAATTTCACTTGTACCAATATTAAATTCCATGGCAGCAGGTATTGCTTTGGCTTTCCTGAACCTATGAACCTGGCCAGGCACCTGGCATGGCTTAGACAGTTTGCTCAAGCGATCTCCCACCAAGTTTATATCCCAATACCAAAAGCATCAAATGCCAATCAACAATGGATGGGGCATATAGAATCCCAATCAATGCAAGACGAAACCATGCCGGGACTCGTCAAAAGCCGTCGTTCCGTGGACGCTTTAGTTTGTTTGCTAACATTCAGTGCTAATGAAAACGATTCTTGTTGGAGGTCCTCTTCGTCGGACCGCTATAAAGCGCGCTCCATTCAATTCGCATATTATTTTTAGTCGGCTTTGTCTACACAGATTGGTAAAACAGCGGATTCGTGGCATTATAGAGTAATACATATTTTTCATGCATACCATACATTATTGTACGGCCAGATTTCTATCATGACAAAATATGTTGAGCTGTGGAAAAATGGATCGGGAGATGTTACAAGTCGAATACATAAAGCTGTGACGTATGGACGTTTGGCAAGCCACTCCATTTACTAATTTCTGTCTGGCAGAATCCCAATTAGGCAGGTAGGGCTTAGGGTTATTTTTAAATGCCATTTCTCAAAGTGGATCTATTACCCCAAATAGTGGAGCCATCAAATGTTTCCGCCTGCCTAAATAGGCTGTTAATAAATGAGTTAGTAAATAGAGTGTCTTGCCAAATGTCTCTATTAGGAAGTAATATGATTATCATATTGACCGCTTTCAGAGTGGTGGGTGAACCCCTATACAACAGTCTATGCTATAAAGATTCACCACCCTAGAAGTAGCGGTGTAGGGATCTGCATAATTTAGCCCTAATTAAATTTAGCGCTCTGTATTAAATGTGTATTACTATGCTCTTGAATTCTTCCT